>VXBO01012520.1:1289870-1307112 GCA_013400135.1 Rhinoptilus africanus
AGCACCCACCCGCCCCCCCCATCACTTCTCATTTCCAGAAAGGAAGTTCAAGGCTAAATTGCTTTCCAACGCAAACATTTTCGGAATAATCTTACAACTCAAAGTGAGAACAGAACAAGCTTTTCATTAATAAGGCTATGAAGAAATCCAAACGGAACAACGGCAACTGGGAAATATTGCAGCATTTTACTATCAAAAAACCCCATGTGTGTGCTGCTCAGCCCCCGCGGCAGCGTAGCTGAGAGGAGGTTTGCAGGCCCATTCTGCCCTTCCTCATACAGGAACACGGTTTATCATTTTCCCCTGTCATTCTTTGACGGTACTCCTCCCTCGCAAAGGGAGAGTGCGTTTTAAGGAAGCAATTCAAGTCAAAACCTGACGCATGACCTGGTCGTTAAAAGAAATTTCTACATTTCTATCCGTCTATCTGGAATATGAGTGAAATCAAAGGTGCTTCCTCTACACCCTGCAGCACCAGAAGAGAGAGAGTGTTTTTAGCTACAAACGTCGGGCTGAGGCACAGATCTAAAGTTTTGTAAAAGTTCGCTGTTGGAAAACCACTACCGGCGCTCCGCTTTCCACGGCTGACCCGCAGCAGCACGCGTTGCTCACGAGCTGCCTGAAGGAAAAGGTAGAAAAGAAGCGAAGATGCACAAGGAAGATGTGGGTGCACGCATGCCCGCACACATTTTTTAGGTATGTGTATATTAATGGGTCCTTCTTTTTATTTAAACTTTATTAACTCCGACTCAAGTTTCACAACCTTAATATGCATCAATATTTGATTCTGAAATAAAGGTAGCTGCCCAAAATTAACAGCCCACAGCAGTTTTGAAAGCATCTGGTAGGAAAAAGCAAAAGCTGGTGTTTGTGCGTATGATTTTAACTGTGCCAATTAACAGCTGTCTACACGCCACTGTACAGTTCCATGAACTGCGGGTGTGCAGTCTCCTGCCATGTGGATCACGGAGGAAAACAAAACAGCAGGGGACGGACAACCAGGCACACATGCAAATCTGCTGTGATACGGAGCATAAAATCCTAAATGTAAGAGGGACAACTTAATTTCTAGCACTTGCTGCCAAACCACCGAACCCCTAATATGTGAGGATTACTCTAAATTACCATTACAGACTAGCTTCCTTGTTTTAAGACTCCTTGGCTTTGTAACCGAAACAATCTACTAACAGGTCCAGATTGTTTATGAGGTGAACTTTAACCTAAAAACCCCATTTCTGGCTAGTAGACAGAAGTCCTTTGTGGAAACCAATTAGGCTGATCCACCTTCAGGAGGGACAAGGTAAGGTAATAAGCAGCGCTGCCTACTTGAGGAAACGAAGCTGGCCGCATCACACCTACCACAAACTTCTCATTTGCGGAGACCCGTTTGAAGTGCCGCGGTGGCCAGGCCTCCTGGTGCAAATTCGCCTCGCCTGGCAGAAAAACCCAACAAGCTGCCATCGCACGGCAGCTCCCACGTGCCTGCTTGGCGCGGCTTTCCCAGCGCGACCAAGCTCTTCCACCGCCCCTGGAACTGTGCAGCCAGCCCCCAGAGCAAGCTACTCTCGGGTCAGCAGATGTCACACCTCTTGCTTTTAATGGTTAGCAGCAAATCCAGGTGCCCTGATTTGGGAAGGGGAGTGACGACAGAAACAACAGAATTTGGACACAGGTTAAATACGTGTTTTCTCTTTTTCAGTGTACTAGTTCTTTACCGCAGGGATTTTAAGAGCAGGGCATTTTCCTCTTATTTGCTTAACTTCATTGCTATTACAATGGAATTATTATTAAATTGTAAACTATTCAGACTTCCCTCTCCTGACATGGGATTTTACAACGACCTGGATAAGAGGTTGCAACAGGGTGATACACTGCTCTGGTGGGCTATTCTTAGGGGGGCTAAAGCCTCTTGGAAGACTATGATTCAAAGGAGATATGAGATGATCTACAAGATCCAATTGACTAAGAAGAGCAAAGTACAAATAATTTGGATAACCAGCCACAGTTCGTAAGTGCTGATGTAAAACTCCCCAAAAACTCAAGGCAGCCATGACAGCGTTGCTGACCTGAGACCAAAGCACAGGACGGTAGACTGTTGTATGGGCCCACATGGAGAATCAAGTCAGCAAGGCTCTACTTGGATCTGAATCTAAACAGAGTGGTTACCCCAGTAATTCAGAAATATATGATGAACTCTTCCAGCTGTTTCCACCAGAGATAATGCATGAACCAGAATTTAGTTTAAAAAAAACACAGTAAAAATGTAAATATTATACTGCGTTGTGCTACAGCACAATAAAAACACAGAGACACAAAAGGAAATATTTAGCCTCTTCAGTTTCTCAAATACAGTGTGTAATTGAAGAGAAAGTTCTCTTCATTGAAAGATATTCCTTTGCAATCGGGTTCCTTTTGAAGAATAGATGCTTACAGAGAATGGCAACATAGATGTGTTCTAAAAGTTAATAGAAAAGAATAAAGGCCGTCAGCAATGAGAAATTAACTCATCTTAATTGTTGAAGTTGTTCACATCAAAACCCAAAGATATCAGAAAACCAGAAGAAAAAAAATAACTCAAGCTATCAACTACCCCTCCCTTTAAGCAAGCTTAGCTACATGGTGGCAAGTACTAAAGAGCCTCCTTGTGCGCTGTGAGCTCTGAGGACTATTAATGCTTTGGGACTATGAGGTTTTTCAGCATGTCAAAAGAGTTGCCGTCTGGGTGCACAGACTCTACACCCTTGCCTTCTTCATGAACTTGAAGGAACCCGTAATCATCTATCCCGACGATCCATGCAATCGGACCCTCCTCATCGCGGAGACGGACTTGCTTACCACTGCAAACAAAGAGAATCAAGCAGTTAGGAATTAATTGGTGGACGCTGTACAAACAATTAAATATAGCTTAGAGGACTAATGTCTAGCAGAATATTTTTATTTCTCACTTCACTGGTTCTTTACCGAGAGTGTTTTGCAGCAGCATTTGCTACGTGCTTTAAGTTCTTTCTGTGTAACTAACAGAGTTGGAGTTCATCCAAACAGTCAGTTTTTTAATAAGACATGACTACAGCAGCTTCATCACTAGCTAAACAAACCATTCCCAATTCCCTTTGTTTTGAGGTGATACGGGTAAAATACCTAGCAGCATTCTTTCACTCGTGCTAGTCCATTGATTTTACCATATGCTGTTTTTATTTTCCCTTAAAAAATTCCCTCCTACTTGGGAGTATATTTTAATTAAGTCACTAGTCTTACAGGCATTCTAGTAGAAAAAAACAAAATATCCATGAGTTCTTTCCAACTTTAAAAAAAAAAAAACCTTCAAGAACATTATACCTACCTGTGTACCCAGTACTTGTAGTAACTGGGAAGAACTCCGTTGGGCCCTTTCTCCTGAAAGATATCGATAAGCCTCTCCAGCACAGTTACAGTTCTTGCAATAAGACAGTCTGCAGTTAAAGCCTTCAGCTTTGTCCCCTCTTCCTTATTAAATTTTGTGATGAGATCATTGATGCATATAGTGGGGTTGCTGTTGTTCACATTAAATCCAAAGCCTGAAGAGGACAAACCAAAAGAAGAGGACAAGATCTGTAAATATGAACACTTTATTACCACCAGAAAATCAGTACTTTATTCAACCACTTGATACAATTATCTCCAAGGATGTTTCCGGTAGCTGTTTTTCTTCAGTCTCTTGCACCTTTAAAACTTCTTACTTGTGTAATTACAAACCACAGTCGAGATTTTAGTTTTTTCTTGCCCTTAAAATGCCTCCTCAAAATTGAAGAAGCAAATCCAGAGCAGTTCTTAAAACACACCATCCTATCAATGAGACTTAGGAAAATGGTAACTTGCATGTTGGTTACAATAACATCAAAGTGAGAAATTCTTTTGCTCCCTGGAAGCTGACAGGTCATTAGCTAATTGAGAGTAAATCACCGATCATACTTTAAGATGGAGATTTATCTTTTAGTCTAAAATTTAATTAAGAGACCTTTCTGTTTACTACAGTTAGCTGATCGCATTTTTCTCAAAATCAAGCCTTTTTACTCAGCTGATAAGGCTTGTTTGGCTTGCTCTGAAAAGCCCAGAAGAGTTAAGTTTGCCGTATAAGACTCCAGTTTGCTTAATCCATCTTGCCACAGCATATCCTTTAGAAGCCTCAAGTCTCTTGCTGAGATTTCTCCAGCTAGAATAACGTTGGCAGAATGCCTTTCTTATTTAAATATGGCTCCTGGGGCCTTTTTTGCAGCCTGCTGAAACAGGCTTCAAGGGATGTAAAGAAATATATTGTATTACCTGTTTATTTTTTTCTCCTAATAATTTGGATTTTTCTTTCCTCAGACTTTTGGGATAAAACCCCAGTCTGTCAATCAGGTTTAGACATGATACACCTCCATCTGTAAGAAGGTACAGATGTACTGTTTTGGAAATTTGCTATTAATGAGACTATTCATATATGGAAGTAATTTGTATTAACTATGAGAAGAAGGATCTCTTCAGTGAAAAGGAGTTTTTTGACTTTCAACTAGACATAAAATCCATGCAAAGAAAGCCACAGTGATACTAGTACCAATATACAGATCCTATGGAAATAAGGAGAAACGTATTACCAGGAAGAGACAAAGGAAAACGAACTGGAAAACATAACTTGCATGCCAGCAAATCTCGACTCAGCTGGCTACACCCAAATATGGTACAAGTGAAGAGAGAGTGACTGTGGCCATTATACTGTGGTTGGTACTGTCAGGGTGCATAACGGGCCCTTGGAGGCTCAGGACAGTCAGGTGTGTATGTATGGAGACATACATACATATGTATGTATGTATGTCTCCATACATACATATGTATGGAGACATACCTCCTTAGCAATCCAAAAACTGAAACGGGCATGAAAGACATCCTGAGACCATGAGCTCAGCTGAGGCAGAAGCAGTTGGGGATAAAAGCAGTGGCAAAAATGTAGTTAGCTAGTTTGAAAAATATGAGGTGCTCAGGACTCTTAGGGTTATCTCTGCATTGCCCGTGTGAGATGAGTGAAAAATAAACACTTAGCACGGACCTTGCAGCATGCTGATGTGGCTAATACATCACCAAGTGCCAGGGCTGGCCCTGCCTTGCATCTGTGCACGGTTCAGACATGCCTTAGCTGCACGCAGAGCCAGACAGAGCTTTTGCAGGTCGAGCACGTTGGCTGTCCCTTGCATTCCACTTGTGTCTGACTACCTACGTCTGTTCTGAGTCTGGCCCTTACATTAATGAAGCACATTCTTCTGCAGAACTCTTCTTCCAATAGTCTCAAAACAACTAAATTCTTTATAAGATTTTTTTAAAAACATGTTTAAAGATATGAGCATAAACTGTGTCATCTGTGAGGCCTCAAAGCACATGGTAGAGGTGAAAAGGCAGTTTTGCCTCTTGCTTACTCTCTGAAATACTTCTCAGAGCAGTGAAGCTATGCAGATGATCTTTGATTTTGACCGTTACCCTCATATACGGAATACTCTTCTTTAGTGCCACGTGAACAGTAAGGTCCAGAAAAGGAATCTGCATGACTGTAGAAAGGGGAGGTCTCTCTTACCTTTCCTCTTGTGGAAGTTTGATCTCATTGCCACTGCTAATACAAGAAGTTAGATGTCGGGAGTCACCCCTACTACTCTCAGTGACATACAGCACTGAAATGAAGGAAAAGATCCTTGGACTAGTACGTGGCAACTAAGTTTCAATCTTAGAAGCTTCCAGCCAAAAGAAAGTTTATGAAAATACACATATTTGTATATACCTCAGGCCTTTCACCAACAAGAAAACTTCTATGGACATCAGAGAGAACGTATACAGAGAATATCTATTTGAATTTGAATGTTTTGGTGTCCAGAGTAAGCAACACAAGGTCCAAAACAAATATGTAATGTGCAAAAATATATTTGATAAGATGAACTATTTTTGGAGCCATTTTTGCTTGTCTTGTGTTAACCAGAACAGGCTCTGGAAAAACATGTGGAAGCAGTAAATGGTTGATGGGGCACAGAGAGACTCTTTTTAAGTGTTCCATTCTGTACATGTAGATTATTTACAAAATGAGGCTATAACAATTGAACAGAAAATTTAATGACTGGGCATGTTTCACAGAAGGAAGTGATGACTAATTCAACTGTTTAGCTTGTTCGCGCCTTAAAATTTATAGCACCTTGACAGAAATGATATCATGTCTACACTTTTTGCAAGATACTTATCTACTGTGCTATATTCAAATATAAATCAAATACTGTCATCTTCTTCTTTAACCTTTTAGACTTGCGAAGGAACTTTCATTTCATTTTTTAGACACAGCACAGATAACTATTTTTGAAACCAGAAGGTAGATCTCTGCTGAGCACGGTTTCTGAGCGTGTCTGACAGACCTGCGCTGCTGGTGGTGTGGGGAAAAGTATTCCTTAACAAACAGCAGGATGATTATCATACTTGAAATGATCAAAACATCTCAATATTTATTTGTGCACCTAAATGTCTTCCCCTTTTACAGCACTGGGATTTGCTGGAAAATGCATGTACAGTCTTTTTGAGATTGGCTGCGCTACCTTTTTGGACCCAGCCATCCAGGCAGACTGTTTGTCTCCACAATGAACAAACAGATTGTCACTCTTTGCTCCCTGATCCAGCCTCCCAACTACTTTGCAAATTTTAATTTTTCAGAGAACTAAAGAAAGTGATTAATTAATAAAGTCATTAATTCACTGCTGCTTCACTAGCAATACTGCAGTTTCTAGAAAGGTATCAAGAGAAACAAGTTATGAATAAATTTTAAAAGGATGCAAGAAGAAATTGAAACATTACTACGTGTACGTAGCTCTTCTGATTGAAAAGGCATGTTATTTAACTATTTGTCATGTTGAAAAAAAAACAAAAAAAAGAAAAAAGGGATAAATTTTTCAGTATATTCTACTAGTTTTGCAATAGATCAAGGAAGACATTTTCCCTCTCTCATGTAATGCTCTTTGAACTCCACTACACCAGCCCAGATGCTTGCATTTACATTTTTTCTTGTCAAGCATATGGAATTATTAAGAAGAATGAAAACATTTACTTTTTGTGCTTCCTTTTGATTTAATATCGTGCTTTATTTCCTTATGCCTGCTGTCATTATTTGTTCTTGTCCTTATCATTTGAACTCATAAAGACATTAATAACAAATCTATTCAGAAAAAAGCAGTATAGAAAAGCTTGAAAATAGACATTTACCAATAAGTATATGAAATGTTGTTTCAATAAGCGTAGAGTTTACCAGAACTCCACCAAGCTTCATAAGATCGCTGTAGTAAATGTCATTTGGCCATTTTACTCGCAGGTCAATCTCCTAAAGAAACAAAACCATACACATTTAGAAACATTTTACTCTCTGATACTGATAAGATACATGGCTTAGTCATCACCCCATATTCTGTATTTTCTGTACTTCTTTGCCACACTGAATGTGATCCTGACCACTGCTCTTCATAATGAGAACCTATTTAAATGCTCCACAGAAGTTACTAAAAACGTCATAGTAACACAGTTACATGGTTTACTAAGGAGGTTGGCAGCTGTCAGAGAAAATTGTCTATTAAAAAAAAATATATGGCAGACAATAAACGCTTAGAGAGATCAAAAGGGGGACAAAAGATACTAGAGATTTTCAGTCTCAAAATCGTGAGTTTTTATAAAGATTTAATAGATCTATTCAAGAAAGATGCAGACTGTGGCAGCCACTGTGGGTCCCTGCTGATAAACAATCAGGGTAAGCCCACAACAACATCAACACTCTATTTGAGGATCCTTGCAGAAACCAGACATGGGGACAATGACATCTTGAATTTCAGAAAGGAAATTTAGCAGACAGGAGAAATTCCAGCTCACAACTATGTAAATACTTCAGTAATGTCCTAAATATATTCACGCTTTCGGCAGCTACGCTCAAGCAACACCATGGAGCTGGAAACACAAACTGTGCTGTGTGACACCGTTACAGTGCAATAGAGAAGTTTTTGTTGAAACCACAGAACTGAACTGAACTTTGCACCGGCTACTTAAACACAAAAAGAAAGCAAATGTGCTTCCTGTAGTTTGAAAAACTGCATATGACTGTATCCCCAGAGGCAAATTATGGGAGGTGCTCCAGGACTACGAGCGTCGCATTCCCTCCTATTGTAGATTATGAAATCCCTTTACAGGATGTGTGAAAACTGCACCTGGGTCCATGTCTACTTTCCTGACAGATTTAAAGGCCAGAGAGGAGTCCATTACACATACATTGACAGGAAATACTACCTGATTTTGCTATCAAAGCATTCTAAGAGAGAGTACCACCAATTCATATTCATTATGGAAAACAAATTGACTCTTCACACTGGGAAAGGATTTGTAGAAGACTCTTGAGACTTCACTCGAAATATGAGATAGTTAAATAGTATTATCAGTTTTAAGAGATATTCCGAAGAGCTATTCAGTGGATCTTATTTAAGGAAAACATACACCTGTAAGACACCAGACATTAGCTCTGCAACTGAAGTCACAGCAAATACAAAAAACAACCATGTCAACTGGGTATTCTCATGACTACACAGCAGAGACTTTGCCACAAAACAGAGTGACAAGGTACTGCACAACTATCCATTTGTCAAAGCAATGATGGGCATCACAAAATATGCTAGGAATGGAACACCTTCTTTTCACTTACTAGAGAGAGATGCCTGCTATGCCTGCTGTTCTCAGAATGGGAAAGCAAAGCGCTCTCTTGATATGAGGCCCATTTACATTTCCAGCACTAACATCGGACACTAAAACTTCCAATTGAGCCATGAGATGTTCTCTGTGAGGACCCAGAACAAAGGCCTCAGCCCATGCCAGTTTAGCATAGTCAACATTCATGACAATCCTAAAAATTATGACTGACTGATAAAACTAAGACACAGGTATTTTAGACTTTTGAACGGAAACCCTCAGCTGGACTTTGCTTTGCTTTGTTGTGCACAGTGCACAACATTAATGCGTGTTAAAGTATTATTAAGACTCTGACACGCAACCACAGAGGTATGGAAATTTGGAAGAAAGAATGAAACCTTATTTATAGATTAGCACATTGTTTGCTGCTACTGCAGTTTGTATGGCACAGATGTCCATCTGACATAAAGAAAAAAGCCCTGCATTACTTAAGTCTAAAAGGGAAATTTAAGCATTGGGTTTCTGACAAACCTTTGCATTTCCTTGTTTTAACGTATTTGAGTCCAGACCCTTAACACTGGTTTCAACCCATCATCTAGGGTGGATGCACTGTCAAAGAGAATCAATAGCTTTGTCTTGGTCATAGCAAGCTATATGTTGTACATGTGCTGTGTACAGTACATGTATTATTGATACATTCTATTTTTATATTAGTATTTAGTAATTCCATCACCTTTTTCCTCTTAAATGGAACAAAATAAAAAACGCCACAGTAGACCAGGGTAGGCATACAGAAGCAAAACCACCTCTATTCATAAATTAACTCCTTCCCCAGTCAGACTCATATTTTATAAAACTAACTCTTGTGCCTTCTATTTTAAATGGTTAAATTATTCACTCTAGCCAGATATTTTATATTGCAAATTTTAGCCTGAAGCATTTTGTTTTTATAGTCAACTTATGAAGCACTGAAGTTTGGAGGTTTTAATAGAAAGGCTGACAGACCTTAAACTACAGCAAAGCTACCGGGTGCCACTATAATAAAGTTCATGTGTAAATGTGTATAAGTCATTGATTTTCTGTAATATAGGAAACATATGCTTTAGTTAACTACTTCTGTAAAATACCAAAGTTTTATAGTTAGCAAATATTAGGAAACGGTAACATTAAAAAGAAGATATATGAGGTGATGAAGAAGACTGGTTCTTCATTTTAATACTGATGACAGGACACTTGATTCTCTCTCGAGAGCAATACTCCTAAGTTCTTGCTTTAGAAATCAGTTTTCAACCTTAAACAAGGGTTGGAAAAATCCTTTAAAAGGGATAAAGTGGTCACTGAAACAGCATCAACAACAAAAGTAGAAAAGGATTTGTCAGTTTTATTCATTTTTCCTCCTCCTTCTTCCCCAACTCCTTCAAAATCAAAACAAATTAACTCAATTGTTAGACAAACAAAATTGACATTTTCTTTACTGCTGAAGACTAAGTCTTAAGTTTCATAAGATTATGAGTGAAATGAGTGCAGTACCCTTAATCAGCTCAATAAAAGACATTATTCATCATATCTATTCTAGGTTTCTTAAAACACATAAATAACCAAGCATGTACGAAGGGTAAGTTTACCACTATATTAATGCTGAAGAACTATAATACACATTCAGTCATTCTATGCATAGGCGACATAGTTAAAATCTGAATTTAATGAAAATGGAAACAGGAATTTTGAGATAAATTAGAATGAGATACCTCATATCCTGGTATTGATCTAACTGACTCTACCACTGCCAAGGACACCAGGTGTTGAACAAAAGGAATTCTCTGGCCCAGGTTGGAATGTAGAGGAATGGTGATATGTAAAGTGGAGAGTGCACAGCCCACAGGACTGAGCCAAACATTTCCACCACGACCTGGGGGAGGAGAAAAAAAAAGTTAACTTCAATTAAAGAAAAAAAAATTCATAAAAAAGATCACTTTGTTAATGTAGACAACTGCAAAAGAGAGATTCAATAGTATCCATCCAAGAATCTACCATAAGTCCTGTAATGTAGTTTCCAAACTAATTTTGAAAGAAAAATGTTTAAAGTTCAAAGCTTTTGCTTTAAAAAAACAGCAGGTAACATGCATACTGCTACTTGGTTTCCCAGAATGTCCTTAAATTTTCCTGGTATCTGGTAACGTACATATTTTAAAAAGTCTTGCTCTGTTCAAGTGAAGAAGTATTTGTGAAGATGCTCTGTGTGCATCTAGAAATCCATCCACATTGTGAATCAACCTGACACAAGCTGGATCTGTACCAAAAGCAAGGTAACCATCTTCATGTAGATCTGTACTCAGAAGAGCTTATTAGTTGGGCACTGTGTTCTTCTAATAAAACAAATATGGCTTTTAAACCAGTGCTAGCTCCTTCCTGGGGAAGAGACAGAACTTGGTTACGTTTATCTGCAAAAGATTGTGAAAGCCCACATGACGGTTCAAGCAGGTCTTGCAGACTGAAGAAACCTCCATCTCAGAGCAAGTCAAGACCCAGTCATGTTCCAGTTAAGTCAAAAAGGAGTTCTGATTTGGAAGTCTGACTTGTATTACACTAAATGTAGCGATGGCAGTTTCCATGACTGGAGAGACTTCTTGGCAGAGACTAGAAGACCACTAAATCATTCCTGCAAAAGCCACCAAACATCCTGAAAATGTTTACTTTGGTCTCTATGAACTTAGGTTTTGAGTTTGAATCCACAGTTCAAGCGAGAGGAGAAAAGGACATGATTATTCTATAGATTATATTATAAAAAATACTCACAGTGTATCTTTAAGGCAGCTAAGTGACATTAAAATGACCTATTTCATATGTTTAATACACACCTATTAGCATGAGAAGGAACTTTACTCACCTTTCCCTTGAGTTTGTCGAACAGCAACTGCTATTAAACCCATCTCCTCAGGCAACTCAAACATTAACCTGCCAATTAGGAAAAAAAAAAAAACCCCATGCTTATCAGCTGGAACACTAAGCTACATTCATGAAAATCTAGGCTTAAATATCAGGTAATATTTTATGTTAACATTGCACTACCATTTATCCGTTTTCAGTTAACATTTATTCTTGACCAAAAAGCATTAGAATACTAAAAACGATTAACTGAAAAACGATCATGTAAAAGATTACTATATCTATTACACTGGAAAAAGTTATAGCCATAGTTCATTTAAGGTGCTTTCTGATAACATACGTTTTGTATTTCTTCATGTTTTCTTGAAGTGCTTATTTTTAGTGCGTCACTATCTTCAGTAAGTGACAACTAGCAATTCTAGACATTTGTTTCTACTTACAGCAAATTTTTGCTCATACTACAGAATATAAGAGCAGCAGTTTCTGATTATTTAGAAAACCAATATGGTGGCAATAAAGCAGTTTAAAAGATACACTATCCCCTGAGAACTAATTATGATTTAACTACAGTAAATAAATCTACACCTTCTGAGAACTCTAGAGAACACTGGCTTATTTTAGGCTTGTGTTCTGCTTTTAAAAAAGTTTCACTTAAAAGAATACTAACTTTCCTCTGGGGATAAGTAGAAAGTGCACTTTAACACCACCAAATGAGTCAACGCTAGACTTAAAAAAAGAAGAAAAAACCTTACTGTGAGAACTTCGTTCAAGCTACTTTAAAACAGATCTGAACTGTACTATGTCCATTTCATATTTTCAGGAAGAGTTATTTAACAGATAAAACAGATATTCAAGATGTGGCCAGCAAGGTAAACCCAGAAAGTGATTTATAGCCTATAAACTTACTTCTACTATGGGCACAAATATCACACTGTTCATTCATATAAAAGCAATCTTGTCTTGGAGATAAGTGCAGTCCAAATCAGCAAAAAGTACCATTCAAAATTATTTCCTCTGAATTTAAGATACGTTTGAAAGGTATTCCAAATTCTGCAATCAAGCGTGTATCCACGGGCAGCAGGGACCAGCTGCAAGCAGAAGTGTCCCCCCACCACTCACAGACACGCGTCTTTCGGCTGGTGACCAGCTAAGGAATTATCCATCCCTCCTGCTCCGCAGGTTCAAAAGCAGGGCTTCAGAAACTCTTGGTGCTGTATCAGTAGCAAAAAGCACGTAGGATCCTCAAGGTTTCAGAATAGCTTTCAAATGGCTGACTTGCTTTCAGAATGACCAAAATGGGAGGTTATCGGGGGGGCCAAGCAAAGTCTGGACTACAAATGCCTTTGCTAATTAGAAACCCAAACTGACAGAAACCGTAGCAGGCTCCACAATGGTTTCCCACATTACTCCTGAACTAGAGAGATGTTGTCAAAGAGCAATAGCCACAAGATCTCTTTGCCAGTCCCCTTCCAGTTCACGTGAAATACAGCTCAATAATTCCTTCCTTTGGACCCTATGGATCACATATTGAGACTAGGCTCACCCATCTACTGGCAAAATTGAACATTAAAAGGTTGCCTCTTACACGGGGACCTAGGCAAAAAGCCTCCATAGCTTTGTATGCCCATAAGGCTTCAGCTCTGTCTTCTGGGAACAGCATGATTTCAGTTACAACACCAAGTTCATGGTTTTGCAACATGAAAATCTAATTTAAATTTGGAAGCACAGTTAGGATGAGATTACAGGCTTCATCAAAATACATCGATTTCTGTTACTTCTCCATTTACATATTTGTTTTTAAGTAGGAAAAAAGAAAAGTCATGTGCTGCCATGATGGGAGGAAAATAATCAGGGAAAGAAGTTAATTACGAATCCAAAACACAGACTTCTAGAACAAAGAGATATGATTAACAGAATGTATGAATGTAGCTATTAGAGGCTTGGCAGCAGGTAACAACATATTAAATGCAGAGACTGAGTTTGTACTTTTAAGGGCCATGAAGAAATTCTTTAACAGACACAACATGGGGAAGTTGTTAATACTCAGACTGATACAGCAAGAGACAGATAGATTTATTTTTACTACTTCCTGAGATTGTGCTGGAATTACCATGAAGCCTACGATAATAAAAAACTCTGCCCCCCCCCCCCCAAACTTCAGAGCTTTGTAAATTTTTTGTGCTTGCTAGTTTTTTTCTGAGAGAAACAACTTGTATTTTCCTTACCAGAAAGAGTAACTGTACGTGCACTTTTTCACATATTGACTTCCCTTCTTTTCTTTCAACTTAATCAGTTGCAGATTTAACAATTTCATTTTTCTGCAGAGCAACTTAATCACAGTACTCACCACATTTTCCCCTCCAAATTTTTGCCTTTAAGAAATTCTCTGTTCTTCTTTGCACTCTTTAACTACCTTGCTCTACATATTAAGTCAAAAGACAACACTGAGATACAAGAGTAGGGAAACATGAAACATCTGAAGACAAATTTACCCATCAGGAAGAATATCAGATGGCATATATATGACCATAGAAGATGATACTAGAATTTAACATAAATTTTTCTTTTCTGCTTTGAACATTTTTGTGGTATTTTCCAGAACGTGAGCAAGGCACTTTTAGTACTCAAGAATATTAAACCAGCTGAAATATTAAGAGAGAGACTCTAGCATAATTTTTTATACAAATGCCCTCCTCCCACTCTGTAGTGCATACTATGAAAGCTGTCAAAAGTAATAAACAATACTTAATTGTTTTATAGAAATTTCAAGGCTAAGGAGGACTCTGTCTTCATGGCTAGTCAACACAATGACTTTTCTTCCTACATGAATGTAAAATGGGAATTGAAACCACAAAAACTATGTTTGAATAATGTTAACGGCCTGACAACTATAAATTTCATTGATGTTGTGGGTTTAAGGTTGAAACTCTCATTAATGCATCCTGCTGTGTTACAGTATTGCAGAGGTATTACAACAGGCAGCATTACATTCCAGATGTTAAAATACCTTACAAGAGGGTAAGTTATGAACAGATTTCTCCCTTCACTTCAAGTTTCTTTTCTGAAAATCTCACTCCCAAATAGCTTGTTTATACAATATTATAAAAGCAACATTAAAAAAACTGTTTCCATTTTTAGTCACATAGAAAGGAACATGCCTTCTGACGAGTTTTCTGTATTATTTTGGACAAAAAGGTGTCCTGAACACTTGCTTTACTAATTTGCATCCTCTGTTTCTTTCCATTATGTCCAATTTGAAAATGAGCAGTGTGCCTACCAATATTTTTCCTAAACTCTCCTCCATTGCTTTCCATCTCCTTTTCATAGGCCTCAAGTGCATGATGCTGTGTCTGATTCCAAGCTCTGTGTGCTGAACGGCCTGCCAGAGGGTGTGCTGGCCAAGGAGAACAGGTAACTCTTGAGTCCATGATGCAGACCCCTTGGTGGCAACATTGATCTGGGTCTCTCTCTCCTACCTGGAAGCCTGTTTTTATGAGAACATGAATACCTGAAGGATCTCAAAGATATGGAGGTCTTCTGTGAAACAGGCAGTGGACTCACTGAGAGCTGGTGGGTCACAGAGAAGCCATCAAGAATGACATCACGGTGAAAGTTTGTTACAGCCCATCTAATCTGAAGGAGGGATTGGAAAAAGTCTTTTTGAGCAACTTGAGGACATCTGCAGATCACAGATCCTGACTGTGATTCACATCACCCTGTATCTGCTAAAAGGGATACAAAGTGGGAGGCAGGCAATCCAGCTGACTTGCGGGGGATGCTAGGGACAAGCTCTGAACACAAATTATCAGATGATCAACTGGAGTGATAGACTCACTCTTCTAAAATCAAGGGAGAGCTAACTGGGGAGATGGCAATATGCGGCAGCTTTGGCCGTAGCAAACATGAATCAATGCTGTTCAGGATCCTGAGAGGAATGAGGAATGCAAGTAACAGGAGTACAATTCCTGGATTTCATGAGATCAGGATTTGGTTTATTCAGGGACCTGATAAATGTGATTTTACAAGAGGCACCTCTGACGGGAAAGGGAACTCAACAGACCTGGTCTTTAAAGACAATTTCCCACAGACAAAATAACAGTCCATCACAATACTGAGGTAAACAAGTAGAAGAACAAGGAGTCTGGTTTGGCTAACAAGGGAATTCATGACTGTAAAAAAAATTGTACAGATGGAAGATGGAAGCAAGATGGAAGATGGGAGATGGAAGCAGGGAGAAATGCCAAAAGGAGAAATGCAGAAACGTTGTCCAGACAAGCAAGATGATGTTAGGAAAACTGAAGCTCAACTGTATTATAGATTGTCAAGAAACATAGGCACAGGAACTTCTCCTGCTATATTTTAAGAATAAACAAGGAAAATGTGGGCTAGCAGCTGACTGAGGCAAAAGCACAGTGGAAACACAGAAACCTAAGTTACTCAATGCATTCTTCGCCCTAGCCTTCACCAACAAGGTCTCCCAGGCCTTTATACATACAGACGGGGTTCAAGGAGAAGAGCAAATACCAACAGTAGAAAAGCATTGATCTCGTAAATCTCTTGAGAAATCTTGACTCATACAAGTCCATGAGAGCAGATGAGATGCATCTGACAGAGCTGAGACAGCTGGCTGATGGCACATCAAGGCTGTCTTCTGTCATCATGGCCATGGAGATCGGGGAAGTCCCAGATGAATGGAGAAGGGCAAATGTTGCAACTATCTTCAAGACGGTCTTTCACAGCACCCTTGTATCCAGTTTTGGCTATTGCGGTCTAGATGGGTGCACTACCAGATGAGCAAAAAGTATTTGGATTCTGGGATTGAAAAGTAATGGTCTGTACTCTACCTGTAGGCTGGATACAACTGCAATTCCTCAAGGGTTTATCCTGAGACCTATCCTACTTAGTATCTTAATATCTTTACCAATGACCTGTAGGAGGAAATGGCATGTGCATTACCCAAGCTTGGAAACAACACTCAACTATGAGGATAACTAAGCTTTGGAACAGGATGCCCAGAAAGGCTGTGGAGTATTTCTGTCCTTGAAGGTTTTCAATATCTTACAAGAAAAAACCCTGAGCAGGCTGCTCTGAATTCATTGTTGACCCTGCTTAAAAGGAGGAGAGTGGACTACAGACCTTCAGGTTCCCTTCCAATCTGAATGATTCTTTGACTCCAGGAAAGGTACAGAAACTTGGTATCTCTGGTGTTTCTAGCTGGCCTTTAAATTTCATAGAATCATAGAATCATAGAATCATAGGGTTGGAAGGGACCTTAGTAGATCATCTAGTCCAACCCCCCTGCCAGAGCAGGGCCACCTTACAGCAGGTTACACAGGAACGCGTCCAGGCGGGTTTTGAATGTCTCCAGAGACGGAGACTCCACCACCTCCCTGGGCAGCTTGTTCCAGTGCTCTGCCACCCTCAAGGGAAAGAAGTTCCTCCTCATGTTTAGGTGGAACTTCCTATGCTCAAGTTTGTGCCCGTTACCCCTTGTCCTATCACTGGGCACCACTGAAAAGAGCCTGGCCCCATCCTCCTGACACCCACCCTTCAAGTATTTATAAGTGTTAATTAGGTCCCCCCTCAGACGCCTCTTTTCCAGGCTAAAGAGACCTAATTCCCTTAATCTATCTTCATAGGAGAGGTGCTCCAGTCCCTT
>VXBO01012520.1:1307197-1326021 GCA_013400135.1 Rhinoptilus africanus
TCCTTCAACCAGTTCTCTATCCACCTCACTGTCCACTCATCTAACCCACTCTTCCTAAGCTTCCCTAGGAGGATGCTGTGGGAGACCGTGTCAAACGCCTTGCTGAAGTCAAGGTAGACCACATCGACCGCTCTCCCCTCATCCATCCATCCAGTCACGCCATCATAGAAGGCGATCAGATTAGTAAGGCATGATTTCCCCTTGGTGAATCCATGCTGAGTACTTCTGATGGCCTTCTTTTCCTCCATATGCTTTGAGATGACGCCCAGAACGAGCTGTTCCATCATCTTTCCAGGGATGGAGGTGAGGCTGACCGGCCTGTAGTTCCCTGGGTCCTCCTTCTTGCCCTTTTTGAAGACTGGAGTGACATTGGCTTTCCTCCAGTCTTCAGGCACCTCGCCTGTTGTTGGTTGAAATTTGGTTGAAATCAGTCAGAAAGTATCCATTAGCTACTAATTAGCAATTACTAAATTACTAAATTAGCAATTTCACCCAAAGGCTGTTCACTGGAATCCCCAATTCGAAATAAAGTCCTAGATTAAAGTAATTTTCACACTCTCTTATTAGCCAGAATATTAAATTTTCTCCATCTTCCACTTTCCATGCAGTATTTTATACACGACCAGGTACAACACGCAGGCTCCCAAAAGATTGACTGCCACTGTTAAGACAGTTAGAAGAACACGTAAACTGTTAATCCTACCGAGGCTTACTTAAATGATAGGAATCTTACCGCTCTGTACTGTTATAACTTTGCCTATATCCAGCAGGCAAAATATGTGCCAGAATACACTATTACATGAATGCACTCTTCTGTTCTATTGCAAAAATTCATAGCTTCTTTCACTTTATAGTGGGTTTCCCTATAGCAATGTTAGTATAGAAAGGACCATTTAGTGCCAAATTCTCTTTGAACTCCTTAGATACATTAAAGTCCTACATCAGTGAGAAAAAGCGTTAAGGGATTACAGTGTCCCAGACTTGTGGAAAACTAAAAAAGTACTGGAACCTTGGACTGCTAGTTCGTTGTACCTTACTTCAATAAATACTACAAAAACAAGATTGTCTTATACTAGTCATGACATTTTCAGCAAGGAATAATCCATTGATACAACGAATGACATAGTTTAGCAACTTATATATACTTCAGCTCGTTAGTTAGCCTTTGAGGGCAGCGTACTAATAACAATATAGTTTCAACAGAATTGCAATATATAGGAAGACTCTAAGTAGGGCAAAGTTATGCGAGTTATTTTTCAGCTGGATCAATGCTCTAATCTCGCTCACCAGAAATGAACACTGCTGTTGGCAAATGGGAAACAACAGTAAAAGAGGCCAGTAGACAGAAGGGAAGACCAAACCACCTCTTTCTTACCGCCCATGTACTTATGCTTGATTTAACTTACCGCATTATGGCCTTAGAATAGTGCATGCTTTGCTTGTGGAATTGCTTTGACAATCAGGCCTGCTGAACAGGCAGGGTAAAACTCTACCATTAAATGCTCATTTTTTCTGCTCACTGCATTTTTCAGCTGGTAATTTTCTTGTCTCTGTATTTTTATACCAGATATTTTATAATTAGTCCTTTGTATATGTTTATAGGCTTTTCCTCTTAAAAAAAGAAAAAGAGAATTTTAAAACACAGTACCATACAGCCAAAGGTGTCAGGAAACATACCCAAATAAGAAAGGACTCCAAAAAATTGGTTTGCCAACAAAATGCCAGTAAAATTTGAAACCTGGGTTCAGACACACTGGTAATGTTCCAAAACTGAAAACTTAAAGAACTTCTTTATTCAGTAAATCAGCTTCTCTGTGAATATCATCAAGACCACAAAGTTACAGTAAAGGAGGGAGTTTCCAAGGGAGATGTGAGGAGAGTTTAGGAGTTTAAGTTGTTTCAATTCTTAATTTGAAAAGCAAAAACCTACACTGTTTTGAACAATTTTTTTTTTTCTTATAATAAGTACTCTTTTCAATTCATGACCTTCCTTTATTTGAGAAAGCTACCTGAAGCGTACTGAAAAGTTAACACAGGACGAATGGAAATGAAACAGATTTCATTAAAAAAATGAACTCTAGTGCCAAGATTTAAGAAACAGAACAGTTACTGGAATGCAGTGAAACATATTTATCATAACATGTTAAGAATAGAATCGTCAGAGTGGAATAAGAAGTTATAAATATATTGACCAAAACCAGATCTAAAGCCTCTTGTCCAAAGTAAAGCACAGGACAGATGCTATAAAAAAATTTAAAACATACAGACCAATGCAGCCTGTAGTGATGTCACTTTTCACAGTAATTTCATCACACCTCATTAGATAAGAGTGTCCAAGTTTGGTCACTGTCTGAGAGAAAAACCTTAAAGTAACCTCATACAGTACAGCAAGAAACAACAGCATTTGAGTAAGGATTCGCTAGCTTATAGTGTGAGGCATCACGAGCATTAGGATCTCAAAAGTAATCCATTCTGATTCTAAATTCAAACAACATTACTTAAAAGTCACCTCTCAGATCAAACAGCAAACCGAGAACTTTTTGCACACACAGCGATTTTAACTTGATATTCTGGCCAATTTCTAGTCTGGGTAATTACATTTCCTTACGAAAATTTCTCTGCAATTTACTAAGACAGCACTTCATTTCCTGTCTTAAATCATACAGGGTGTTAAACAGTTGCCACGCTCCACCAGAGAAGTGATGAAGTTATTCCCAAGTAGCCACTCAAACAGTTAGGGCTAATGTAAAACAAAAGACACTGGACATAGCGTGTACATTAAAGTGAGCATGACAAAGAATTCTATGTGAGAAGAAACTAGCTGCCCTCCCCAGCTCCTTCACAGAGGTTTCCATTGCAAACTGGGAAAAATTAAAGCATTTTAACAAAAAGACATTAATTCCTTGCTAAGTAACTGTAGAAGATCTAAAAAAATAGCAGTAACACTTATTTTCCTTTGCTTCATAGATTTTTCTTTATACTTCTACTACTACTGAAAGTCTCATCAAAACCAATCATACTTAAAATCACAAAAGTAATTTATAGTTAAAAGAATACTCTAAAAGCTTTTGAATTTTCCTCTACAATTGGCTTTCATTTCTTTTATTTTATGCCTGCAACATACATTGTGCTCCAAATTTAGGTCCTGGTGGTTTACCATAATGGTAATGTGGTTGTGGCTATAAACGTAAGGATGTAGTAAGTTTCTAGTCTTCCTAATCCAATGCTAACTGGAAAATAATTTTATTTTTTCTCCTCTTTCTAAAGGTAAACTGAATAATTTTCCTACACTAAAACAAGAGGTAGCGTATTTTTACATTGTTTGACATTTCTTGTGGTCTATAGATTTTACCTTTGGGGGACTTTTCAGTTAGTTTAACACTCTTTCTGAAAAATATTTTTAACGTGAAAAACAATTAACTAAGATTTCATACAAACTTCTTTGTTACCACTGTTTTCCTTGTCCAAAAGCATCTGAGTCCAAATTTTAAAACTTCCACGTCTCTCTCACCATGTAATTTAAACACAGAACTTCTTCTAAGTTCTAAACACTTGTTCATATTCTTAGTTGTATGATATTGGGTACACTGTACAATGTATGTTAAAAGCATTGTCATGAAGATCATAATTTAACACGTTACTTGGCATTAAATCAAATCTTAATAATTTTGCCCAGGTGTTACAACTATTAATAAAACAACTATACTTTCATAAACTGGCAGGTAAAGCACAATTATTTTACTTGCGTGTATTTTTTTCCATTAAGCACTGTGAAATACGAAATCTTGGAAAAAAAAATACCACTAATACATTTTTACTGTGCAAAAGCAATCAAAAGCATTGTATTCCTTCTATGTCAATAAGTCAAGAATTTAATTGCAAAACTCGCACAGCCAAAAATGTCAGGTTTTTTTCTCTTTCTTTATTAAAAAAACCTATATGTGTAGCATCTAGAAATTTCTCAAGTATAATGTAAGAGATTAATGCGAAAGGAAAAATTTAAAGCAAACCTGGGGGAAAAGGTATGTTTTTGTTTAAAGAAAAAGTGTTCCAGTGAGAGCCATTTTTTACATAAATTCTTAGAAAATGGCAATTTAGCTCTAAAATTTTAGTTATCATTGGAAATACATTCTTTAGCAAGAAAAGTTTAGAACATTATTTTTTTAAAGGCATTTTTAGACCTGATCAGATGGTTTCCATATACACAATTGTTCATAAAAAAATACAGATTCAGAAAAGCCACTGTTCTCTAAGAGAAGGAGGAACTAATTTGTTTGAAACAATGTCATTTTTCCTTTAAAACATTTAAGACTTTTTTGGGTTATTTTCAGCCTAGTCAAACATATAAGTTGCTTCAAATATATGGAAATGCTAAAGTTCTGAAATACTTTGAAACCTATCTTCCCATGGTACCGCAATTGGGCTTTCACATGTCTCAGTTTCCCCCTGGATCCTCAAGAGCTACATTTGACATCCAACTTGTGGTTCCTCTTTGTTAAGCCATACAATGCTTCACAGGGAATGCACTTTTGGATGATGAGCCCGGCCTACCAGCCAGAGTAGCAACATGGGCTATCCTAACTGGAACCTTCACAGGGCATAGAAGTCCTGCATGCACTTCCAACTCATTGTTGAGCTGAACTGCAATGAAGCGTTGAGCTGGGTTATAAATCCTGAACATTACACTTCAACATCCCTAAATAGAATTTCCCTGCGTGAAGAAAGGACTGATGATACTTCAGTCTTTTTCTGACTTCAAATTGCAGATCCTGTTAGAGATAGTAATCCAGAAAAATTATTGCTTTTTTTTTTCTGGTGAACAACAACAAAAAAAGGCAATAAACACAATAGCTGAACTCAGTTGGCTCTGTATTCATGCATCTAATAATTAAAACACAAAAAATGCTCTCATCAAGTACCGGAGTCTTATACTAGCTGCTCCCTTCACAGTGCCAACAGAAACCACAAGATTTCTAAATTCAGTATTAAAGCATACAGCACTTTTCTCATGCAAGAGCCAACATCCAAAAACATATAAATAATGAACAGAAAAGTTCTGTTTCCAAATATGTTGTGAAATATTTTAAAAACCCCTAGTATTAGACTGTGCCAACTTGAAGGCAGACTCCAATAGTTAATTTCATGGGTGATTAAGAATGGATTTCAAAATAAGGAAGTTACTTTATGCTGGCCACAGCATCCTCTGTAGACTCCAGAAACAGTCATCATAAAGTCGACTTTAACCACAGACTCAACACAAAATTTAGCTGATACTTAAATGCCGAAACAGTGGATTCTCTTTGTCAGGGCAGGTAGGAAAAAACCAAAAGGTCCCCACATAGGCTCGTTACTTCAAATTCTTCAAATGCAAGAAAAGCACTAATTTCCTAACTCTGTAAAGTTCAAAGGAATGCCCAGTTTAAGACAATAAAATATGTACAAATGCCTGTTACCATGAGAGCTGGATGAATAGGTAAACCTTGATATGGAGAGAGCTGACATCCAAGTGGGGAGGGCTGCACAAACATTGTGAATCATGTATCCGGATCATGCCTGCTGGCCTGCTGCTTGAGCAGCAATTGCTGGGGGGCCAGAAATCATGTAGGTCCCCAGGTAAACCTATACTCGGATCTTGGCATCTTGCCACTTTTCTGAGCAATGACCACTGGCATCTGCACATGGTGGATGATGAAGTCTGAATAAAACAAATATTGTCAAAGAAAAAATGCCTTTTGTTCTCGCATTACCGTAGCAAACTCAGGAATAATTTGCAAATGCTGACAAATGTAACACGTCAAATTCTAACTGCATATCACTATAAACAGTATTTCAACCTTCTTGTAAGAAAACCAAAGAAAACTGCAGGAGGGCTCACCCCCTGCCATTCCTCCTTCTCCCCCATCTCTGCTGCAGAGTTACTCTGTTGTAATATCTCAACAGCTAGGATCTGGTCACAAGTCCTGCTGTCCATTACTAGCTCTCAAGTGGATGTGTTTAATGATTCTTACACTTGTTCATCAGATATGTCATCGTATTCATAGAGGAATACTTGAAATCTGCCATAAATCATTTCTGAACCTCTTGATAGACCTCTGTGTCTATCGCCTCTAGGTCTTCACCTAATTTTTTGTGCATTAGCTGTAAAGTGAAAGCAAAATACAGGTGTAGAAAAGAAACTTTCTCATTCGGCTTTACTGATTCATTTCTACAAAACACGCGTTCAGTAGACCCTGACACTTGAATTGAGTATTACTAAAGCTTAGTCAGCTGTGAAGCCTTGGCAGAGGTGTTCTGGGCTAGTAAGTGAATGAACAGAACCATTCGGATCCCATGCAACAGAAGCAAGCATCAAAGAGAAGGAGGAAGACTTGGAGGATTAGTTATATGATACTATGACTCTTAGCAATACTTAACACTAAGCAAGCTGAAATTGTGAGACAGACATGGTGGTATTTTCTTTTAAATGGAACAGTAAGGTTTTATCCAAGGTTAGGGTGGTCTGTAGTAAATAATTCCTTTGGCTCTGGACTGGGAAGAATGTCTTAAATGGGAAGCATCAGCACTGACACATATACAGTACTATGCAAAAATGCTCAGAAATAGAAATGAATAAAATTAATGCATATGTGGGAGAAGAAAAATCAGTAGTTAGCACATTTGTGCAAAGTAAAAATCCACTCCACCAGCAGAAGGATATCTCCCAGTACCCAGCTTTGCAATCATGAGCCACAGCTGTGTGGAAGCAAGCTGAAATCCTACTCTAACAACAAGTCAATGCTGACAGCTACAGTACAAGTCTAAGATATAATTTTATACACAGCCACAGAGGGTTGGAAGGAAACACAAGTGCTATCTAAGTCTTTCTCCCTTTCTCTTCTATGTTTGGTAAAATTTTCCTTAGACTATTCATAAAAAACTTATAACAATGGAGAAACAACAGCCTCCTTAGGCAAACTACCTTTCTTTAGTAATTTTACAGGAAAAATTACTGCATCAGCATTTCTGCATTAAAACGTTGTCCGATACCCACTGAAAAAGGAGAAACACTCATTTTGTTCCC
The DNA here is from genome assembly GCA_013400135.1 of Rhinoptilus africanus. Lineage (NCBI taxonomy): Eukaryota > Metazoa > Chordata > Aves > Charadriiformes > Glareolidae > Rhinoptilus > Rhinoptilus africanus. Next base: position 1,314,258 of record VXBO01012520.1, read on the forward strand.
GTAAGGGACCATTGAGTTGAGTGAAGTTTTCTTTACACCAGTCTTGTCTTCTTTTGATGAAAGAAACATAGTTCTTTTATATCCCACTCTCTGCATCTAAGGAGTCATGTTTTCCAGACCCTAAACTGTTCCCTCTTCTCTGCTTTGTACCGTGCCCAGCAATTCCACACCTTTTGAAGCCTGGTGCTGAAAACTGGACCAATAACTCCAGCTAAGCACTCCCAGTGTTGAGTAGAATTGGAAGGATTACTCTGTACATTTTATGTGTAGCACATTTTTAAGCACTTTCGTATGAATTTCAGTCTCAGTCCTCACCTCCTTTGTTACAGCAGTAAGACTTCTTTAAAAAAAAACCCACCTATATTCAATCCCTGACTCAAAGAGCCAGAACCTCTCTTGAAAACTGATATCCAACCACCCTATCTTAATTTAATAATTCATATCTCAATATTACTCTAAGTCACACTTACCCGTAAAAAGCAGAATCCTAATTATTTCAGGCCATTCTTTGATTCTTCAAGATTGTTTAGAGTTTGAAATCTACCTTCTGACAACTTTCTACCTCCTCCATACAGACTTTAGTTTTTCATATGCATACCCGCAATTCTGTCATTAAAATTATTAATGAAAATGACTGAGTTGTGCAGAAGCATTGGCAGATATGAAGCCTCAGCAGTCTGACCTAGTAAGTGAATCAGCACAACCACTAAAGCCACCTGCAACCTAAACAAATATGAACATTGCTCAAGTGAAATCAGAACACCACAAGGAATCTTCTCAAACACATCTGATGACAGTGAAAAAATGATCCATGATGTTGAAGCTCCAAGTAGGGAGAATAATAACTGTAACCTTCAACAACCCTTCATATACCCCCCACTTTGCACAAAGCAGATTAAACTAAACCATGACTAAGAAAAAAACAACTACAGATAGAGTAGAAATGGAAACAAGCAAATCAATTAAATGGGTCTTTGTGCTATAGCTAAAACACCAGCCTTAGCTGTAGCACCTTAAACTCCCTTATTCCAAGAAAAAGTAAAAAGCAATTGCATAACTGGTATACTGGCCCAGAAAAAGTGATTTTGGGGAACTACTTTTCACTCCCTCTGAGTGCTAATAGCCAACAACCCATTCCTAGGCAAAGCATTTTGATTTTTGGAAAAGTCAGAGGCATTTCCCAAGACCAAGAAGCTCTAATGCAACAGGCAACTCTATTCTGTAAACAATCATGGATTTTGGATAAAACAAGATCCAACAGACCTGCTGTAAGATTTGGAAGATCTTTGGTAATGCACACTCCACAGGGGTCTTAGTTTTAAGAAGGGTGTTTAAACACTTCAACTGCAATACTAAGGAGGTAAGCATCTAAAAGGACAAAGATCACTGAAGAAAAAATTCTTACCTTCCCCTTTTTCCACTAACAGAATTTTAACAAGAAACTCTTCACAGAATTAATAAAGTTGCAGTTGTAAACATCAAGTGTTTGCAGCTGCCTGTCTCCTCCACCTTTCACAATATATTTAGTGTTGAATATAACTGAGAAAGAATAAAGTGAAGAAATACTTTTCCTTTCAGGTGTTTATTTTTAAAGTTGCTTCTTCAACAAGTACTCCATAAATAATTTTGACTTTTCAACCATGGACATAAGACTAACATAACAGAATACTATATTCCTACCCATCCAGAATAAACCTGTAAAATTCATCTTCCTATCAATCACCCTTGTTTTCTTTTACGGGATAACTTCTTTATTGCAGCAAATATAAGCTGCACGTTTTCACTGTTGAGACCTTTTCACTATCATTCAATCTAACAACCCATAGTCACCTTGTTCTTGTAACTCTTTTTGTCCTTCACAATTTCTAAGTGCTGGATCAGGAATCACCTTTTTTGTGTTTGTATAACTTCTAGCCTCTAAGTCATCACTAGGGTGGCTCAAGTGATTCAACAAGAGAAATTCAAGTGGCACTGGAGTTCACATACTGTAGGCTGACAATGCCAAGTAGAGGTAAAATACAAGGCTCTGACAGCGATGGCACAACTTTCATCTTTGCAGTCCATCCACCATGGGGAAATGATTCTTTCTCACATACAAAATTCCCACTAGTATTAGCAGAACAGACAGAAAGAACTGACTTTTGAGAGCAGTAAATGAATTGACTATCACCCAACATATGGGTTCTCATAATGAACATGTTCAGATCATAAACACACAGGTTTTCTGGAATTCTAGGGGCATTTCCCATGTATAGAGACTAAACCATGTCAGGTATCGAGTTGCAGAAGTATTACATTAATTCCACGGCTATACATCAGAACGTAAGCAGAGCCCGAAGTTTACTAACAGGCAAGATATATGCTAAGTGCTCAACTCAGGCAGAATACTTTTACACATCAGATACTCTTATGCAGCAAAAAATAGAACATTCATTCCAAAATCAAATGCAGACATGATCAAATAGAGCTCTTTCAATACACAGGCCAGAATTTAATTCTCTGATGGAGTTTTTTGTTCTACAGATCCTGAAAGCTAAGACATGCAGTGATGCAAGCCAAATACAACAAAAGGAGCGAAACTCTCAGACTGAAAGTACAGGGCACATGTTTACAGTGTGACACCACCTTGAAATTCTCAGTGGTTTAGCAATAACAAAAGATTAAAAGATATTTTTTAAATAAACCAAAATCTTTGCATCTAATGCAGCAACAGAATGGTTGGGATATTGTCAGGTTACGTTGGCTTATTGCCTATTAGTGTATTTTAAAATAAATTATGTATATGACTATCAGTTTTTAAAAGCTACTGTAAAATCTTTTTAATCGTAAAAAAATCCTTAAGTTACATATTTCAAGTGATAAAACTGATATTAGCCATTCTAATATCAGATAAAGCAAGGTGACTTCCAAAATCATTAAACGCATTGTCAAGTTCTCAACTTTAAATGCTTTTTTTAAAACCTACTGTCAAAAAAAATTTCCTGGACATTAACATAAAATACATCTCTGATTATTTATCACACTCTATCCTTCCCCTGACATGAACATTTAGTTTTGTTATTGAAGAGTTCCTATAATTGAATTTCCTTGCATTAATTAGCTTTTAGGATACTTCCACAAAGAAAAGATGACTGGGTTTTAGAAAGGAAGTCATAAAATATAATATGTGACAGTAGAAGAATGCTTTATTCTTCAGAATAAAGAAGAATGCTGTCCATTAAGCAAAACTCACTGCAACTTAAGCAGTTCTTTCCAGGTGGAACAGACACTGAGGAGTAAGTCCAAACAATGCCTGTAATACTCTATCGGTGTACATAAACACAGAAAAATTAACTCATTCTAGGAACTGAAAAAAAATGTTTGCAGTCAAGTTACTCCCTTACTCCGCCTTTTGTTGACAGTGCACATGCACATCAATAAAATCCCACAGGTCTTTTCTCGTGAAAAATTTTGATAATCCAGTTAAACAGCATTCACTATAAATTGAAGGACTTAAAAGAAGTAATAAATAATCATAGCTGTGCCTTCCCATAAGAATGCAAAGTTATTTGCATGGCTGACTAACATCTCTGGACTATATTTTGATGGTTTTGGTTGTCTTGCAACTCAGTGAAAACATTATCTGCAAGGCAGTTTGCCATAAGGCCTCATGAAATGCAGCTGTTCGCATGGCCGCCTCTTTCCCAGACAAACTGGGATTAAGTTTCTGTTGCCACAAAAGCCCTGCAGTCCTGACAAGCATTCTTCTACCCCAGTGTTAGGGCTACGTATTGGGCTATCATATGAGGATGGCATGGGCATGGCAGAGTTCAGTTTAGACATCACTTTCATAAGCAAAGAAAATATATTTTTGTTATTATTGTTATCATTATCATCATCACCATTATCATCACAGAAGAGAAAAGCAACATGAAGCTCAATAGGATAAATTATCAGTATCAGTCCACACTTGAGAAGAAAAACTTTATGTCACTCAAAGTGGGGAGGAAATAACACCGGAATTTTGGATCAAAGTCCCCCTCTTCTAGTAGTTTTGAATATTCAAGATTGCATTCAGGCAATAGTTAAAACTTTGGTTTTAATCTACTATTATTAGATAAAATCCATTTGATTTGTCTAGACAGTCCCGACTTGCTATTCAATCCTACTTTGACAGTATGGGATCTTCCCATAAACAATTTTTTATGTATGCCCTGGTAGGATCCAAAGCAAAATCGTAATTTTTGTGGTTCTGTTCCCCCATGTTAGTATGCACTTAACTACTATTTATCTACAGTGTTTCTAAGAGATCTTGGAAAGCTAAACGATAACTATTGGCAAAGCATTTCAAAAACCACAGATGGACGATACTATAAAAGCACAAAAAGCATACCAGCGCTGTTTCTGAAAAATGATACAGTTAGTGACTTAGATACATTGGGCACTACTGTTCCACTACTCTGTGTAATTATTCTCCACATAACGTTTGAGGAGCTTTGCATCTTCACCGAAGTCCCTCACTGGGGCAACTTGAAGGACATGCTTCGTTTGGGCTCTGAACTTCTCACTTTGCACAGGCAGTGAAGGCCTGTGGGTACTATTTCTAATCCCACGGGTGACACAGATCAGTAGCGTGTATGTCTAAAAATCAGAGACGATGGCACGATGGTCTACAATTGAGCTGTAGCTATCATGTTTATCACACACCCCATGGCTGGGGATGAAAGCCCTTAGGGGTCAATGAAATAAATCAAACAGTGAGTGTGCAAATGACTGCAAAATTATTATAGGAAAAGGTTTTATATAAAACTTCTTATTGTCCAACAACCACAGGCATCATGAAATATGACACTGTTGCACATGTTCAAATATGCTGTGTCTTTGCCTTTGAGTAGAATGAATGTCTGACTGCAGTTCTAACCATAAACTCATCTACGGCTATGCATTCAAAAGCACTGTCGAAACAGCTTCAAAGAACTCACAAACTACCATGTCTAGTTCTAGGTATCTGTACAGAATTCACCTGGACTTTCATTTTCCATCCACCTATTGAACATCAAGGCCAACTAACATTTCACTAGTCATGTAAAAGATGCATGGTAAAACCACGGTGTTTGTTATGTCCAATAACCTAAGGCAAAGGTACCCAGGAAATTTCAGACGGTTCTCAGACGCCTGGAGGTGGTGTCTATACAACATCCAGATCTCACACCCGTGCAGTAGAGATCCAAGATTGATTACAGCAAAACAGCTTAAGATAAACTATACATTAAATGATATACAAGCACAAAAGAAGTAACTGACTTTGTCATGCCTTCCCACCTTTAAATGCACACAGTCTGTGGTTGCTAATCAAATGTTCAAACATTTTCTTCAAGCTGAAAATCGAAATAGTGAACTTCCATGACACTTTTTCCTTCTTTAAATACACATTTGATGCTCATCAAACCAAGTTAGAAAGAATTATTTTTACTTCTTCTGCTTGTAACGACGCAAATGAGATCAAGTACATTTGCAACCACCCAAGATATTTCAAGTGCATTCCAAGACATGCAACCCAGCCCAAATACACTGATGCAGAAAACATGTACAGCCACTGCAAAAAATGCTTAAATCTCACTCCAGCCTGTGAAATTACAGCTGATCTCTGTGCAGAGCTATAAGATACTTTTAGGTCTTCAAATCTTAATTATTTGTGACTCATGGGCATAATACAGTGCAAATACCCTTTGAAGTCATTACTGTTAACTGCATCGCAATTTGCAGAATATTCTATTTTTATCCTATAATTGATGTATGATATTACAGAATAGGAATATTAGGTCCCTGGCTAAGTGCCAGCTCTGCAATTACATTCTGCCTATCTAAAATTACAGTGAAGTTGCATTTAGCAATGGTAGTGGGCATGTTCTATCCTGAAGGTCTGCCTGGCTCCACTTCTGCTAAAGGAATACCCTCCTTTATTTCAGAAATATAGGCATCTCACTTTATTTAAGAGAATAAATTGAAGTATTTGCACACTCAATACCTTAATTTTTAAAGGTACATTTTTTGGTGTGTATTTAAAAACACGCAAACATTGGAATTCAACAAGTAGGAAACAAAGCTCAATGGGAAACATCATACTTCTACTCATTATATGAAATCACCTCAGCAACAAACTACAGCAGCTGTTTGTCAGCAAAACACAGTGTTACCTTGCTGTTCACAGCAAGGAATTTGGAAAATATTTTCCAAATGGAAACTGCAAGAGAAGTTCAGGCAGAAAGTAATTACCCTCTCTCAATTATGAAGGAGACTTCAGTACGCAATTCATTATACAGTAAAATTGGTCTCTATCTCAAAGAGACTACAGTTTAAGAATAAGAGAAGATAGAAAAAGCATAAGATGATGGGCAACAACACTGACAAGGATAAACATTTTTTTAAAAGACTTCAGGGCTAGAAGAGACTTCCCAAAACCTTTAGGAGAAAAAGAGGTCAAAACCTCAACATCATGTCCAATCTGAATATTCAAAACGTTACATGTACGTTTAGACTTATAAGATGCACTTTCAAAATATATGTTTTCCTTCTCCTTCTTTTTTTTTGGTAGACTGGTTAACCCATACAGCATTTACCATGATTAAGAAAACTATACTGCCTCAGGGCTTGATATGCTCTTTTTCTTGCTTTTTCATTTCATGGGCTTGACGTCTGAAATCCAGTCTTTCATGAAGAATTATTATCCTAATCTAACTGTCCTAGCTTCCAATGAAAGTTATGAAGAGAGCAAACAAAATGGACATAATTATTGTAAGACTCATGTAGATGCAACTAGGTTAAAAGGACTTAAAGACTTAAATTTAAAGATTTACAAAATTTCTTAGTTCAGCAGTGAAATAATTTCTTTTCAGTTCCACCTACATTTTCCCATTCTTATCATTCAGCATTAGAACTTATAAAAACATACCATTAGACAAAATGGCAACTGGAGGGAAAAAACCAAACCCCCAAAGATAATAACTGGCATCCCACAAATAACAAGTTGACTGTCTTCAGGAGGAGCCCAGCATTCACACTTCTCAGGAAGACAGCAGACATTCTTGTCTCAAATCCTTACTTAGCACATGCACTGTACTCTTCTGAGCCATACAAAGCTGTCAGAACAACGTACACATCATGATAAACATACACATGCAAAACCATTAAGGGAACGTCTTCGCCTACACAGTAATATAAAAAGATTTCCAACACGTTTTTCCTCTATGTAAATGGATGGTCTCTTTTTGCCATCACACAGCTTTATGTTAATGCAAGAGTCTTAATAGCCAGCCACCTTTTGTACTTAGACACTTCTCAGTAGTGATGGCAGATAGATAGTTATTTGTTTCTATTTCAGGAGCACAGGCCCCTACAAACCTTGCTGAAAAAGAAATACTGAATAACGTGTCCTGGCACACTTCTAAATCTACTTAATCTCACACATCATTAAAAAGTAAAAAGAAATATCCTTACTCCCCGAATGCTATAGCTTCATTCCTATATACAAATTTAAAAATGAATTTATTTACATTTATATAACAATTTTTAATGGAAGTCATTCTTGCTTTCAGCAACATTAAAGGTTCTATTTGCAACAGATGTAAATTAGATTAAAAAAGACTACAAAAGTGGTACATACACTAAACTCTACTTCATCCACACATCTTCAGTATAAGAAGCCTCTTTGGGCCAGGTTTTTCCCACCAAAGCAAAGATTTTATGAAAGGGGCTTTGTGGCAATCACCTGTCTTTTCTTCCTAAAAAAGAGTGATTCCTTTGTTCGTATCATAACTTCAGTTAATTCTGAATGCAACCAATTTCTTAAAAAGTTTTTTTTTATACACTTAAGACTTAACACTAGTACTTACACAACTATCTGCACTGGAAATATATTAAAAGGTTCTTTTATTTTAAACTACTCATAAAGTAGATGATCACTAATGCAGGCAGCTGTCCTAAAACTCCAAGGCTTTAAGTGAAAAAAAAAAACCCAAACTAAAAACAAGGAGCGGTGGGGGAAAGGCTCTACAAGCATAACAGCTCTTTCTATTTCACCTGGGCATAACACTGCTATGTTGTAACACACGGTAGAGCATACAGTACATGCATCAATCTCAGGAGTTAACCTAGGAGAGTGATCAAGCAATGCAACACTGAAACAACTTTTTCTTACACAAGTAGAAAACAGCTGTCAGAGAGCTACAGTTTTTGCAAGATAACTATTTTAGCAATAATGAACATTTTTTGTATTCTGGGACTTTGTTAACATCAATCAAAGCAGCAACATTGGAGAAATTACTTAGCTCATCTCAGCCCAGGTACTCATTTTGATCCTGAATGTTACTGTAAATGGTAACCATTTAAACCTCCTCTCAGCACAGGAGACTTCCCAGAAAGCCAAAAAAATTGCTCCCATTATGTCTGTATGCATATACCCCTGTATGTGCATGTATGGTTTTTCCAAATATAAAAATAAAAAAGGAATCATGCATTTTAAACTCTGAAACATGTATTAAATAAGAACTCCATCTTTTCAGTTCATTCTTCCCATAGAGAAATATATGTCCCTGGTACTACTTCCCTTAAATTCCCATCATTGTTAAAACACAAAGAAATAGAGTTATTCTGTGAACATTTCACTTATTAGTGGCTTCACATTCTATTGAGGTAAATTTTCATTAAAATCTTTCCTTTTTAAAGGAAATTTAAATAAATTGTACTATCATGTCTTGCAAATATTTTTCTTGTTTTAGTGAGTTAGTTCAACAAATATCTCAAATAATTTAAAAAAGGGAACTTTGAGAAACAAATAAATACTACTATTCTTTGGGAACAAAAAGATCTCTACGTTATAAGCCTGCTCCTTATTAAATTAGCTTATAAGTAGTTAGTTTCTTTCAGCTTGGTGCTTTACAGTATCTTCCCATGCTATAACAAGCAAACAAACCTTTCTGGGATCTTTTCTTCACATATTCAAAATCCCTCATACATTTCAAATAAAAAAGAAGGGAGGGTTGAAGTGAGCACAGTACCGAAATGTTTTACATGAATTATTAACAAGTTTTCTGCACACCTATAGAAACAGTAGTTACAGTTTCAGTTTCCTCCTTCCCTTGATTTTCCTGTTAATCATCTGCAACTGCAACTTTTGCAACTGACTGGAATTGTACTACTAGAATAGCAAGCTACTTTTCAATGTAAGCTGTATAATGAGATCTTTAATTAAAAAACTGACACTCCTTCACTTTAAAATGGGGCCTCAGCTTTTAATTTCACTATTTTATTGGTAATGAGCATTCATGAACACAGTATCATATATGTCTGTTTTCAGTTTTTGAACACTAAGATGGAAAAGAATTAAATGTATTTAAAAAATGGAAATGGCCCTCCACCCTAGGTATTAATCAAAATCCTTCCAGTGGGAGAGGATCATCAACTGAAATAAACAATATAAACCAAAAGATACAGATCCTTGGGAACTGGCTCAGGCATAACTTTGTTTGTTTGCTCATTTTATTTGTTTTTATTTCAACTGTTGATTGCCACTGAAAAGGGCAAACAAGCAGTTTCACTGGTTCAAGAAGTAGGTTTTCTTGAGACTATTGTTACTGATATTCTGGCATTTGCTGCATTTTGTTTTCAAAACTTTTGTCTATTGCCTGGACCACTTTATGTGGGGTTGCTCATACAGCAACAAACTATGTACTTTGGTCTCTTTTTTCATTTCCTATTTACCTTCATTCTACAAAATACTTTAATACATAGGTAGACATCTAGCATTCATAATTTATATGCAAGAATTAGTAACTAAAGAATTTGACTTTTAAAGGAATTCATCATCTAGCACTTTACATCCTGAGCTCTATATTACAGCTCATGGTGTCCAAGGCAGCCACACCGCTCTCAGAAACCTCCCTCTAAAAACTCAGAGACATGCATTACACATCATTAGCGGTTAAGCATTCAAACATCACAAGACGTGCCGATGAGAACAAAGAATGCATCGCAAAGCATCACTGGCCTCTGTTTTTATTTTTGTACGCTAGCAAATCTTCTATAAAATAACTAGAGTCCAGAGCAACCCCTCCTGGACCAGAATCAAGCCATAGAAAGTCTTAGGAATTTTCATATTCTTCAGGATGTATTTTTCCCTGAAAAACGACAGAGCCTTGCCTTCCTTGTCTCTAGGAACCAAGTACATGTTTTCAAAAAAACCCCCACATTTGGGATCGGTTCTTGGGTGCTTTTTAGGCTGGCAGTGCATCAGGAAGGAACATGACCTCCTCCGCTCTGTGGCAGGTTAAGCAGTCTGATTGAACATTGCTGCTAATTAAGAGCTCTTGTTGTTTGGCAGGACCACCAGAGTACCTTCTGCACTTGTTCATGACAACAGCACCTCTTTCAGAAATTAACTCTTGATGAGTGCAGACAGGGGGCCCAGCTGGTTCTCCCAAATCCTCCAACTATATAAATGAAGCATAATAAGAACACTGGTGACTACCGAGGGAAGAAAGGCTATTCGTGACCTCTTTTTAAAAAACAGAGTATACTTTTACATTGACTTAATTTTCTACATTGTGGGTAGATAATGCAGCTGGGAACTGTATGAACAGAACTAAAAATCACAGGAGGAGATAGTGAATAATTCTGTAAGAAAGATTTTATTAGGCAAACAAAAATATAATTTTGTTCACAGAGATTTCAAAATCAAAAAATAATATTCAGTAATCAGGCTACAAAAAGAAAGTTTCACAACAAAAGCTAAGACGAAAAAGGAAAAAGTTTCATGAAAAAAAGCATGTTATTAAGGCTGATTTGATACTTCATTTCCAAATCTTTAGGATGCATTCAGAAGTGCCTCTTCCATATGTATAAATAGTACAGGTCACCCTACGAAAAACATACAGAGCTAAATCCTCCACAAAATACAACCCACTCCCATTCAGTGTTAATACTGCAGCAGACAGCATCAACTGACAAGTCACTGGCATCTCTGCTGACATTTCCGCAGGTTGGCATGATTTTGTCCATCTCAAGAGGCGCTCCCTGAAGACTTGGCATGAAACACACTATAAGAGCAATGGCAGGAAGCTCACCGTTATCTTTGCTGTACTTACTCTGCACGGGATTTCAGACCTCAGGACAGCATGCTTAACACTACATCCAAATCAAATTCAGAAGGTGAAGTCTACAGATTGACTTCCAGATAAAACAAGAATCGATATCAAGCTGATAATTAAGTAGCAGAAGCATTGTTTATTAATATACTAAGATGCTACAGTCAGAAAACAGCAATTTTTTGTTCCTTTGTATTGTTTCAGAATCTGATCTTTGTGCAAAGATCCTCTGCAGCCTTAACTTGGTTAAGAGCTGAAGCTTACGGAGATGTAAGAATAATTATTATTATTTTTAAATATTTGTCAGTTTGGCCTATTAAGTAGTGATTAGAAATAATTACATGCACAAATAATTACATATGCAAAGTGCTTGACTGCACCCTTCTGTGCAAGACACTATCAATCAGAAATGACAAAAGAATGTGAAAAGCTATGATGATTCAAAACAATCATTTCCCTCAGTTAAAAAAAAAAAGCATTTTTAAAAGTTCAGTCCTTGTGTTTCTCTTCTCCCCCGCTGCCTTTGGTTACATCTTGTACGAAGCCTTAATTTCAAGGTAGCTGATGTTAAAAAAAAATCTGAGAGTGGGAAATAGATATTTGCTCACCTCAAAAAAAAAAAAAGACGAATGGTAAGCAAATGT
>VXBO01012520.1:1333156-1353063 GCA_013400135.1 Rhinoptilus africanus
ACAGAAATAGCAGTAAAAAAAAAAGAAAGAAAAAGGAAACAAAAATGGAGCACATCTGAACTCCATAAAAGACTTCACTACTCTTTCAGGGAGCAATGCAGTCAAGTTTAGATATTTATAGGCTTTTGGGGACAAATTTTACCTGAAACAATATGAACTCTTGCAAATCAAATGTGAATCCAAATTTTTTTCTTGTAAAATAGTTTATGTACATTGCATTCACAAAAGTTAAAGCAGAAAAGGTGAAAATACAAACTGTAAAATGTTTAATTTCCTGGTATTTTTAATTGTGATGTTTTAATGAATCTACAAGTCAAAAGTGATTTATAACAAAAACTTCTCTTGCATTTTAATATAAAATAGACAGTATTTATTTTTAAGCTAATTCACACAGTAAAGAACAATCCAGTTTTGTGCTTGGCTTTTTCAATTCATACAAATATACTACGTTGTTAAATACCAGAAGCCATCACCACTCCAGAGACATTTGCTTTCAAATGAAAAGAATCATTTAAGCAAGCTGCAGCTGCAGCTCAGTTACACTTTCTCAATATTTGTAATACTTTCTTTTATTAGATGTCCTTATCCTGCTCTTGCTACAATACTTTACCATTCGAGTCCCCTGCTCTTTTGTGTAATTCCAAATAAAACACACTATTTATCCATAATGGTCCAACACCAGCATATCCCACAATGAAGGGTTTTTTCCATGTGTATTTATTTCCAGATTTAGCAACTCTGAGAACTCTATAAATATGCAGTCAAATAAGAGAAAAAATATAAGCTCTGTTACTGATTGCTTTTACTATGCAGTCACGTTGGTGATTAAAAGACGACAGGAATTTTTTGTTATACCGCAGGTTTTCAAAGTATAGTTGTGCCATTTGTAAACTGAAATTGGCTAATGAAGCTAAATTTAATTAGCTCAACTTCCTTGCAGATCCCATCAAACACCACTATTTGATGTATTCTGTAAGATGACCAAGTCTCCTACAGCTGGCTAAGTGTCACAATGAAAAGGCATCTATACTTATTTCTGGGAACTGAAATGAGCTGTTTTAAGTGGAGCTTTTCTTCCATTTTCTGAGGCTGCACTGCTCTGACCTTCCCAAAATCAATCCTTTGCGGATTAACATGTAAAGCAGTGTCGAATTAATTTCAGAAAGCGAATATGAGATCAGCCTGGGATCATACAAAACATCTAACTCCTAAATACACTAATGCTTCTGGCCGCTCAATAAGAAGCTGTCAATAAAAAGAGGGAGGGGGTAGTTAGAAGGATTTGAAGCGTGGAGCAATCTATCAGGCTAGTTAGAGCTTTGCCTACTTCTGTGGCATGGCTAATGCATTCCTCTAGAAGTTAATCCTATTTCCAAAGACCCTCCCGTGAGGAGCACGTTGGCCGTGCTGAATGAGAACTAAAATGCATTAAAATTCTCAACAACGTCACCAAAAGGCACACTAGTAGATTCAGAGAGTTGACAATAAGATGGTTCATTAGAAGTGCAAGGTCTTAAAGAACCGACTTTTGTTATAATATGTCGGATAGAAAACATTCAATGCATCTTTTCTGATGCACCTTCAAACAGCATAATCTCTTAAAAACTGTTACAAATCCAAATAAAAAAAATTATATTAATGCTACCACTATAAATAGAACTTGTCACAGTTTCCATTACATTGCAAATCCACTATAAAAGAGGACAGCCAAGTCTCCTTTAGGCAAACACTGACGTATAAAACTTTCTTAGTATCTGTTACAGCAATACAGCATAAGCAAATATGTTTAGGTATGTTTGCTTTTACTTCAAAAGAAAAAAAAGTAGATTATCACGTTATTACCTGAGAACGTGGCGCTTCTAAAACACCAGCATTGAGTTTTACATATGCCAGTAACATTGTCAAATGCTTGTTCAGTCCGTACACCATGACACAGACAATTTTCATTATTTTGAACTCAATATTGTATCTGAGTCAGCAACTTAAGCATCCACGAGTGATAAAGCAAGGAAGCTTCCGAGCAGGCTAAATGTCATCTGGATACCTTCTGCTCTGTGGGCAGCAACATCAAAAGTCAGAAAGGTCAAAACCAGAATCCTTATTCATCAGTAAAGACAGAGAGTAAAAGAAGATGGGGATCAAGAGAAAACAGACGTAGTTCATATTATGAGACAAATTCTCTTAATAATTACTAGAGGGTATTGGAACCATATAATTTGAATATAAATGATGTTAATCTTTATGAAACAAAATTATCCATTTCTGGATGAAGAGGGTACCAAAAGGCAATACAAAGTTGTTTACTATTGCTGTCCTGAGGCTGAAGTGTGATTGGGAGAACCAAAAAGGAAACCCTTTGTCTCTTTATACCTAGAATCTTTTGGTGTTTTCAGCACATAAAATATAATAGAAGCAGGTTAAAAAGTGTGCAATACTGTCATCAGAACTGGATTAAGTAGGTATCTTATAAAAAGCACACTACGTGCAAAACATTTTAGAAAACTGCATTAAAAACATGTATTTTCTATTATTTTCTACTCCCCAAGTTTACAAAGTGAAACACATGCCCATCACTCCAAATTAAAGACTACATACCTCATAAAACTTCTCACTAATAGTGAACTATCCTTCACAGAGTATTTCTTGATTACCAGATCCCAGAAGAAAACCTTACAGTAAGAAAAGTCCTGTTTCATTTGTAACCTAATAAAATCTGATACAGGATAAATGAAGAAAAAACAATAGAACTGAATGTCATTTCCACAAACTCATTTGTCTCCCTCTCACCATACACATACACTGACTAGCATGGTGATTAAAAAATGCTGTGATTTTACTAGCACAACTGATCAAGATTTACAGTACATCTATCTACTGGACGCCTTCAATCCAGAAAAGGAATGGAATTCATTTTTTTTAGGCCAAAAAGACTCTGGCAAAAAGAATTTTATGACTGTTTGAGATCATACTTCATCTAGCTGTTTCTTAGTCAACACCATTCATTAAAATGCCCTGCCGACATCTACGTGTAAACAAACTCAGAATATAACGTGCAAGACAAGCACGCAATTCAGCAGTGAGCAATTCTCACCCTAAGCAGGGGGAAGGGATTTGGTACCACCACATTTTGCTAAGCCGTCACACAACTAACTTTCAGTTGCGTCTGCTTTTGTGATAATAATCTTGCCATCAGCACACAAGCACCATCTTGAAGACACTTTAAGAGTAGATGGAAAATCCAAACTAATATTTTCCGCTGTTTCTGACTACTACAAACTGACCTACTTAAAGATGAAAAAAAAAGTGTTTTAATGCATTTTTTCCCCTTAACAAAAATGATGTCCATTTAGCCTTTCAAAAAGGGAACCGAAGGACTGGTGAAAGATTGCAATGTTGACATTAAAATGTTTCACACTCTAAAATCACAGGAAATGACCCAAACACATAGTTTCCACAATACAATGAACTGGCATAAGTTCTCCTAAGCTTAATGGGATAAAATCCTCACAGAAATAAATGAATCATAAGAAATGACTACAAAAAAAGCCCATTAAGAACAATTAAGTAAAAAGTGAAAACTAAATTAAAATTTAATTTTGTACTTGGTATTGCATTTAAAAGATAAGGATTGACTTGTCACTGAAAATCCTATAGCTGAATAGCTCTTAACACAGATTTCCATCCAGAAAATAAGGTAATGACTTTCTCATATTATTCAGAGCAACAGAACTTTTAAAAGTCATAGACGTGACACAACGCTGCTAATTTTTAACAGTTCATAGCTAAACAATATACTGTCAATTCCACTTTAACTCACCATTTTTTGTGCCATAGGTATTTTTGTGGCAGCGTTTATGTTCATGTAGCTTTATAAATATTTATGCAGAAACTCAATGTGTCTCGGTCTTCCAGAATTTATTTCCAGATTTCATCCTTAAGATTTTGTTAGAAGAATTCTGAAAAGGTATTTTTGTCCAAAAGTAGATGGAAGCAATAAAAGTAGCTTATTTGTACAGCATAGCAAACATACGTTGGATTTACTCAAAATACCTCTAAAAGGGGAAGTAAGTAAGAATTTGGCTCTGCAAAACCTTTTCTATCAATTTCTTTACATAAAAGATACAAAGCTGGAAACTAACACTTTATGAGATGTAAATATATTTGTGAAAGAATACTGTGAGAAAACCTGCACAAACCTGCACAGTTTAAAGAAATATTTAATATTTTTCTTCAGGATAGCACTGAAGCTTCACGGTTCTACAACTAGTATCAAATACAGCTTAAGTGAGAAGATAATAATTGAAAATTAGGAGTCTCAATCTCATTTGAAGTAAAGAGAAAGGAAAGAATCTGAAGATATACCTTCTCCTAATAAAACACTTGAGTTTTTTTAAGAGAAAGGCAGAGAAGTAGGAAGGGGAACGGTATTTTGAATCATACAATTAGTAAGATGAGAGTTACATCACACACTTGTGTTAAGCCTGATCTTACAGCAAAACTACCCCATATTCTTGGAAACTAAAGCTCATGTGAAACGCTTTACTTTTTCATGACCTAAAAGATACACACAATGCGTACACTTGTTCGTGTAAATTACAGAAGAAGGTTGTACTGCAGAAAAGCCAGCGATTTTGTACAACTCGACCTAAATTCATATTTTGAAGGGAATGTTCCTGCTGCTGGGAACCTGACAGTGCTTCCAATTCCTACACTGACAATGTATTTTTATGTCCTAACTGTAAAATTAGGGAATGAAATTAAATTCTATTAGGAAAGAAAAAAGGTTATTCAATTATTGCATAGGTAAAAACTGCATTGACCAATAATATATAGTGGGTCTAGAAAATACTGCCCACAGTAATCCACCATGGAAAAAAGTCACACGTATACAGAATTATCTTTTATAGCAAATATTTTTCAGTTAATATTAATACCAAACAAAAAGTTACATATATATTGTAGAAATCCAAAACAATTTCTTTTTTCTCCCACTCTTCCAATATTTCAGAGAAATTTAAGTCTATACTAAAAAAAAAAAAGTATGTAGACAATGGTGAAACCCTTCTTTTCAAGACTCATCTTTTTGCATTTCCTGCCATTTTGCACTTACTTTCCCTTACTAGAATATCAATTATTATCAGGTTATGAAGATAAGCCAGTTATAGGAAATAAACTACTACTATCACAGTAAAGAAAAGGGTCATCCCATCCTAGAAAGGGTAAGTTATTGAACCGCATTTAGTAAATGCATGCTCACAATTATAGAAGATATCAGACAAGACCGTACCAAGGCACTTTGTTTATACCATGCCTAGCAAAAACGCTACTGATTTCTGTTTTGTTTTGATCACTGCACACCAGAAGCCTGCTCACATGTAAACCTAAAAGCTCTCCAAAGGGCAGTATAACCAGTCCAGACTCTGAACACCTTCCTGTAGGGCTCCTCTAACCAGCCCTGGAGATCTCCCAAAGGCAGGAAAGTTGGTGCTTGTCCCTCAGATGACCCTAAGCACAGCAATGGACTGCCTCTTCCCAAAGATACCCACATGGCTACAGTGCTCTGATAATTAACAGAAAGGCAGGTTCTATGCAAAAGACTTAGCAACATGCAACTGCCAAACACAGCAACTGGTGCACTCACGCTGTGCCAGAAAAAGTTATCCTACTGCCTTTACTAACCCAAACCTACCCAGACAGTTATTAATTGCCATGATTCTAACACAGCGTAGGTGTGTTAGAAAGCATGTAAGTGCATTCACGCACCTAAGTGTATGAATTGTACAAGACATTGAGCACGTGGAGCCACTCACACACCTAAAAGAATGCACACGCTTAAGCGTTTTGCTGTACAAAACAGGTACAAGCAAATTTTTATTATAATACAACCGAGTGAATGTCAACATGCTTTCTGTTCAGTGTTCTTTAGCTCAAATCTAGTATCAAAATACTAACACTGTCTAAATGCTCATTTTAAGGTCTACAACAAAAACGGCATGGGAGGACCTGCTCAGACTTTTATTCCAAGTCATTTCAAGACAGACAGATGTTCAACAAGGTCCAGAAAATGCTGTTTGATGGATTGAAAAGCATTTCTCTAAGTGGATTAAAAGACTACAAGAGTCAAGATGTTTCTATTTGTGCTCCACACAATTATGCTCTTTAAAGAGACTGTGTTAAAACTGTTACCATGGTGTCTATATTCTAAGGTTACATGTTGACAAGTATGTCATTAAAAAACCAGCAGACACTTCAGGGCAAATCAGCTCCTGATCACCAGAGTTAAGCTGTTTTAGAGAGATTATTCTGACCATGTGTTTAGCACCTTCAATTCTTATCTACTTTAAAAAATAATCATAAAAGGCTACTTTTTTCCACATGGTAGCATATACCATATTAAAGTGGTAACAGATTTTTACTGCTTGGCCATGCTGCTTTTTAATAATTGAGTACCAACAAGCATCTTTATCTAGCAAAATGTATGCAATTCCTCAAGAGCCTGACACTTTCATTGCCTGAAATCTGGCCTACAACTCCATCTCTTACAACAGAGCAAAAACCTGTTTGGTTTAGTACCCAATCCTGAAAAACAGCAAATTCTTCCAAGGGGACGCGGATGAGTATATATCTGCAGAGGCTTCAACGGCTGACATGCTCTGCGTGCACCTCACAGTCCATCTGTCAAAGCCGCACACGCAGACTCATTGCTCTTTGTTATATGCTGAAGACTACAGTAGTTCGAATGACAAAACCAAGCTGGGCAAACCCTGTGCCCATTTAGCACTGAATTCACCAGAAGAGGAGTCTACAACTGAACTGGGGCCCAATGAAGGCTTCCCCTTGACTATAAAAGCCCAGCAAGTGCATACTTCAAGTCAGCACGCTGACGAAAGAAGCTCTTTGTTTCCTTGACTTAACAGGCATTCAATTCACCTGCTAAATCATGTGAAAATGTAAGAGAACTACCTTGCCTTTACTAAGATGCTTGCTCTCTGTTAGCTAACTCAAGTCACGGTTAAGTTTTTAGCAGTAACAATACCAATGACGACAGTGGACTTTGCTCTGTCTTTAATGTTCATCTGCTAGATAGATTTTCTGTTTAACACATTAAAAGTGGGTAAAGAAACAATTTATATAATTTTATTTAATTCTATAAAATACTGTGTTTCACTTAAGGGAGTTAGTGCCTTAAGCAATAAACAGAAGTATGCAATAAACTGCATATGTGGGATCTATTAACCCAAGTGCTTGACTCTACTATCCAAATAATCCCCTTTTAGAGTTTCAGATTTAAAAGTTTATATATAAATGATTGTTAAGAAAGTTTATTTATTTTAAAAAAACCAAACCACCCAACCAAAAACCTGAGGTTAAAATAGACTGTGGATCTAATAGTATGTGCTGCTGCTGAGAATTTAGTGGTCATGCTGGTCTAACTTTTGCTCCCCTGAAAGTTAATTTTCCCACCCTCAGAAAAATTACTGGTAGCATGAGATAGCGTCACCAGATTAATTGCTAGATAAAGCAGGAGCTTCTCTGAAGCTCCCGCACAATCTATTTCCAGCTTACGTGGGTAAGGCTGTTTAAACCTTTCTAACCTCTCTTCTGTATTGCTGCCGTATGTTTTACTGTGCTGAGAATTTGCTGCCTGCCTGCTTGATCCAGGCTGATCTAAGCTGGATGGATGTTTCCACCTTTCTCCCATCTCCTTCTGGCATCATTCTGGAATAGAAAAACTGCCCAAACAAGATCAACCAATAATACAATAGGAAGTTTGGGTTTGGCAGACCTTTACCCTACTTGCAACCCGCTCTCCAAACAGACCAAGAAAATGGTACCTCTAGTCAAATGTGGATGAAGCCAGTAACCTTGCATTGTACACTGACTGTAAGAGGTCTGATAATTCACTATTAAGACTGCTGCTTATCCTGTATGTCAGCATTGTCCCAGTTAAGTAAAACCAAGACAGTGCACAAGCAGGAATATAAAATCTACAATAATTTTATCCTACATTACATTTAATACCAGACATAATTAGCAATTCACATTAGCACATATAGAATTGCAGCAATGGATTAAAGTGATCAGGCCAATACTTATCTCTTTGATTACAATGAGAGTAAATTCACAGTCGTAAACATTAAATAATTTATTACTTTTCCCACATCTTGTATCTCCCTCTGTATAAAATGTAGCACAGGACATCCTAATATACGTCTAACAACTGTTATGTCAAACATTAATCCTTTAGCTAAGAGCAACATCTTCAATTATATGCAGAAAACTAATTGTTTGCTTTTTGTCCTTTTCTTCCCATAAATGCCTTAATGGATAAGTAAGTACTTTCCTGCACCCCCCAAAAAAATCAAATGAGCAGGGATTATACCAACAAACATCAATGTTAATTCAAAAATGGATTAACAATTAAAGATTTGAAATACATTAGCATTGATCTCCAGTATGAAATAATTGTGATCAATAAGCTAATCTGTAAATTTGATTGAGTAAATCCTGTTTACAAAGTATTCTATGAGCATAATTTACAAACACAAGAAGATGAAAATCCTGCTCTTACTAAAAAAAAAAATAAAAATCAAAACTAACATAACTGCATTTAGATAGGAATGGAAAAACAAGATTTTCTCATTCAAGAATGTATTCTTACAGAGATACCGAAACTTCACTGGCACAGTGCTGACAATATACAAACCGAGAAATATCCTTTTCGTACTACAGAAATGGGACTGTCACACAGTGACCTTGGCCAGGGGAAATAAGTAACAGGGCAATAACCTCTTCTGTTTTTTTTCCTGAGATCTTGCTCATATAAAACATTGTACTGCTTTACAACTACACTGCTAGACAGGAAAGGGAAGTAAGATAAACTGGTGGAAATATATCCTCATACCTATGTAACTATATTTATTCTAGGAATTGTATCAATGCAACTACACTGGTTAAAAAAATAAATCATACCTCTGACTGACAGGTTTAAATAGTACAAAACTGTTTAGACCAAACCTTAGTACTGAATGTGAGACTTTAAACTGAGTAGGTAAGCACTGCTAATTGACAGTAATTGAAGCATGAAAATGACAGGTACTGAGATGTGGTATTTAATTTAAAATAGAAAAGAAAAAGAAATATGGAGATTTAATTAAGAATAAAGCAAACTTTTTTCTATTTGTATGTAACAACATTTTACTGAGAAGTTAAAAGGCATGCAAACTTTAATTTTTACCTGCAATTCTAAGTTTTGTGATGGGTCAACCTGAAATGGTTGCACTTCAAAATTTATGAAATAACAGCCTTAGTGAAGACAGATAAATGATGGGCACTAACGTAAGGAAATTTAGGACAACTCAAAGCACTTTACAGAGAAATGCAGAATTCTTGCCAATGCTTTTGTTCTCCTCTTAACCCCAGCTGGGAGAAAACATCACTTGACATTTTATGCAGTCATTGCTATAGGCCCCTAAATAATGGAACTGACAAGCCTTGAGATACAACAGATCCTACACTATCAGAATACAGAAAAAAACACCAACCTGTCATGACATTTGAGCTCCTCATACATAGTGAAAAACATGAACACATGGAAAAAAGCTCCTTTACCATTCACTTAATGAAAAGAAACCAGTTATGATACCTAACACAAACTGACATAAATTAATTCAGTATTCAAACTGCTCAATATTTATTCATCCAGCTTTATCTCAATTTATGGTCCCTCTAAAAGACAGCTGAAGTCTCTCAAAATTAGGCCTATTCCAGCAGCCACCTCTAGTAAGGAAAGTCATTTAGTCCACCACAACTGTAAGAGACAGTAAGGTTTGTTGTAGTCTGACCCCAAAGGAATGAACCTTGGAAGTTTATCAGTCAGTCTGATAACTCTCAAAACTACATGGTCTCTCCATCATTGTAGGTAACACTGGTTACGTGTAAATAGCAAGTAGCGTAACAAAATACGAGCAGATTTGCAGAGTAGAACAGCTTGTGATGAGGATGCAATGTCCACACTGTAAAAGGGTTGGTGGCGGATTTTTAAGTAACACCAGCCTGCTTCCAGGGACTGAATGCCAGCAACTGGTTGATACACACTAGGTGCACTTCTGGAGCACATCTTCTGGTTACATTTAACCTGAGAGGAACCCAGTTCACACTGTGACAACACTGGAATGTGAACCAAACTCCAGTAACTGAGGATGATTGCATTTCTTTCAGAAGCTCATTCCTGATCTAAACAGATAACACACGCACTCACTGCCTTCCCAGAGCGCAGAGCCCTTTCAAATCAAGACTGCACTTGCGTATGAAATGAGCACGCTGAGCCAAACCAGATTTTATACAGAATTCTTCTGACCAGTTAAGAGTTTTTAACTGTATGCACCACAGTTTACAATATCTCCCCAAATAATTTGTCAACTACAAGAGGTTAAATGTTAAAAAGTTCAGGTATCATTAAAAATGTAGAAACATCTGTATCTTGCTTTATAGTCCCTTAGAGAATTTTGTTTTCATATTATGATTTTTAAAACGGCTATATTATTCTAACAAATAAGCATGAATACAGCAGCATGCTTAATGAATTTTCTTACATGCAATTTTTTAAATGTTTAAGCAAATTTTGGGTTAACTTTTAAAGATGTAGAAAAAAGCCTCATGGTTGGTACACTGAATTTTAAATGGAATTCAGGTAACTGAGTTTTAAAGTTTTCTCAAAGCTTTATGATAGAAACTGGAACTGAATCTTACCTTAGCTAATGAGTGCTCTCTGAAACAATCTCCCCAAATCTCTGACAGAATATAAGATATTTTAAAGTCCCATTTTTCCTCCCAGAAAAACTAGAACATATGAGAATAACTAAGAATTAGTAAGATCAACAGAGGTCAAAACTAATGAAACGAATGGTAATTTTTACACATTGAAGGACCTGTTTTCTCACAGAAGTGTAATTTTAGAGAAATTTGCAAGTCAACTGCAATCATGAACATTTTGTCAAACTATATAATGAATGCTACTGTTTTCCATACAGCCCATATGAAACCATGAAATTCTATACATGCAGTCAGACTCTCTACTCTGTACACTCAAAATTGCTGGTTATTCCCCCTACAGCAGTTTTGTTTTTTTTTTTTTAGATAAGCAGCACATGAATTGAAAAAAAAAATGTTAGGTTATCTCCTAAAAAAATCAAAAGCTGTTTAACCATGACACATACACACTGTTCATTTATGTACTTCACCATTTCCCAACTTCTGAAAATAACATCTCACCTTGTATGTTTGACTTTGGAGGAAAAGCAAGTTCAGGTTATTAGTTCATACCACCTGACTTCACGTACTTGTAAGTCTACAAAGGAAAGCTGATTGCGCAATGGGACCTGAGCCCATCTTCATCTCAAAAAGGTTCATAACAAAAAAAGTTTGTGGGGAATAAATACATGTTTTCTCCAAGCAGCTTATCTCTTTTCTCTTATGTGGCTCATATGGCTATAAGAAAATGTGAATGCATTGGTACACTGATGCCTTCACCAGGCTGTAGCACAGTGTTTCCAATACCTATGATTTTATTAGAAGCCTTGCAATACTTTTTAAACTTCAACACCTCAAAATAAAACTAAGTGTCCAGTGCTCAACATTTTGCCTATTAGAAAAATAAGAATAGCTTTAAAGCTGTCCTAACTTGGTTTTTTATTTTTTTTTATTTGGCCATTCCTTATTGCCAAAATTCCTTAGCGAAGTCATGAATTGTACAAGTATAGCTGAAGTGCTGGAGCAGGCCCAGAGAAGGGCAATGAAGCTGGAGAGGGGTCTGGAGAACAAGTCTTACAAGGAGCAGCTGAGGGAACTGGGGTTGTTTAGCCTGGAGAAAAGGAGGCTGAGGGGAGACCTTATCGCTCTCTACAACCACCTGAAAGGAAGAGAGGTGGGGGTTGGTCTCTTCTCCCAAGTGACAAGTGACAGGACAAGAGGACATGGCCTCAAGTTGCACCAGGGGAGGTTTAGACTGGGTATTAGGAAAAATTTTTACACCAAAAAGGTTATCAAGCATTGGAACAGGCTGCCCAAGGAAGAAGTTGAGTCACCAAAGACTGGTAGACATAGTGCTTAGCAATATGGTTTAGTGATGGTTTCTGTCGGAGTTAGGTTGATGGCTGGACTAGGCGATATGAAAGGTCCCTTCCAACCTCAGGAATGTTGTGATTGGCAAAGCACGAAGAAAGAACTGACCCATGACTATCAGGCCTTCCCAGGAACTGTAGCAATGTCATACATTATCTAAGCAAGTGCTGAAATGACAGAAAAGAGGAAAGAAAGGGAAAACTGGCATTATCCCTAAATGAAGTGGTTTAATATGTTCATCACTAAAGTAGGCCATGTCAGAAAGTGCAGAATAGTTAGCACAGTACAATGCATACTCAAAAGCTACAGTCAGAACGCATTTAGCACTCGTTAATTGCAGGCTGAACACTGCCATTACTTTAAGATAAACAGACAGGACCACTGATTCAATTATAAAGCTCCAATACATGATTGTGGTGGCCGCACAGCACCTGTATGTGAATAAATGTCTCTATCATTCATTAGATGAAAATTCAACAGATAAGGGAAGGCCAACATGGTTGCAATGCCCAGATCCCCAGCGGTTTCCACTCTTTTACCTCCTATCCACTCACAGGGAGCTGAATATCGAGACTTGGTACTGGAAATATATATCATCAACAACACTGCTACTGTAAAGAAAACTTTTACATGGCCTTGTCTAAAAAAATCCATCAGACTGTCCTACATTACTTTAAATTTGTCATGTTCCTGTTTCTGTTATTTTTCTGGAAAAAACTCTATTTATGAACATTAAAACAGTTCTACACTTTTCACACACACTGAATAATTTTAGAACTCTCCAACCTGTATCCAACGGTTTTTCCTTAAAATAAGAAACGTGTTACATGCATCTTCAGTGTCCACAGAAACCAGAGGTGGGGAAAAAAAAATATAATGGCCCTGATGGAATCTTTAGTGGCCTACACTAAAGTTCATGGAAGACCTTCTCACTGTTTCTCCAGGCTGTACACTGAGCTGTCCTAGAGCATAAATAATTTCAGATGACTTATCTATAATCTAAAAAAATAAAGCTTAAATATAAAAAATCTGGTTCTCATTCAGGTTTAATGGAGGAAAAGCTGAATGGATGAATATTTGATCTTAAGGATATCTACAGGATTTTATGTATTTGATTACATCAAGAAAATACATGCAATTTTTTAATTACAATCTGGTACGTATATGGACTGTGATAATTTATTAATAGTGTCTACCAAATGAATGTAATATTCACAGATATTATATTTCCTTAAAAAAAAAAGAGAGAGAGAGAAAAAAAAAGGAGAAGAGGAATTTTCAAGCTTCCATTTACTGATGGTATTTGTGCAAACTAAACACAGAAACATTTCATAAAACTTTGTGGAATTCTAAAGGATATTTCTGCGTGTTGTTTATTGTTTTAAAATCTGATGATCTTTATAGCAGACTGAAATTTAGAATGAGTTCCATTATAAAGTCACAGGTGCCAAGGACATTCAAATGAATGTGAAATATCAACTGCAAAAGAATTTCCCAATAATTCCTATGAGTAAGTCTGAATTTACTGTAGCATACATCATCCCCTGGGCACATCCATACATGCTCCCCCCTTAAAGGCTACATCTAAAAGCTAAGAAGCACTACGTAATCACCACACTGAATTCAAACTTGACAAAAAACTTTGGGGTTTTCACAACAGAAATCTTTCTAGTCTTATTTTAGATATGAGAATGTTTTTACTTGACAATTTTGATTAAATTTAGATCAGCCTACTTCAAAACAGAAGGCTGACAAAACCAAGTAAGTAAAAAGTGAGGCTTTTTCTGATGAAACAATGAAAAGATTGTTTCAAAAGCTGAACTGCACGTATCATTTACCTAGAGTACTAACTGTACTGCTTATTTTGAAAAGTTATTTGAATTAGAAAGGAAAGACATTGGAAATGACTTACAGTAGTAAATGTGCAGTTCCTCCGTTTCATAACTAAGCATTAATGAAAGGATCTTCACCACATAAAAAAGAAGTGGTTTGCAAAAGTGCCTGTGTGTATCAGCTGGTTTTCATAATGATGTTCTCTATTTTCACACTTGTCTATATAAACAATGAGCAAATGTCTCTCTTGCGATAAGTCAAATGTGTTTCTTTGTGGCTTCTTGAGAGAAAACCCTTTTCATTACTATCCACGTGATTTCAGGTCCACATAAAGAATAGGAAATAAGCTGGTTTAAATTTCACCCTTGCAAGGAAAATGGGACTTGAGAGATTATTCAAGTTCATTAAAAAAGTAACAGTACATCTGCACAGTCATTACAGAAACTGACCTTAGAAAATTTTTTTGTGGAAAATGAGCTTTTGCAAAAAACACCACACTGGAACATTCTTGAGAATGGTGTTGCTAGCAGAAAATAAATAACACATTCTTGTACTCTTGTCTTAATTTGTTAAGCAAACAAAGACTACAGGGAAAGGAAAGGAAGATGTAAAAGGTTTTTTTTTTTTGGTTTTGTTGCCTTTTCTTTTCAATCCAGAAATCCATAACACAAGCTGAAAAATAAAAGACTACCAGTAGTGGCAGCCCTGGATATTTCCTTGGACTCAAAAGGCAACAGACTGCAGACTCCTTCTACGTCTGGTAGAAATCACCATGTATTGTGAGACTGTGAGCCCCAAACCTTTTTCTAATTGCATCTGTCTAAAAAGTGTCTCTCTACTAATCTTGCTGCTTCTTATAACTGTAGAAAGTCATGTTTCTCAGTAATATAGGTTCCATACGAATAACACTAGTACCTCAGTAACTTTGATGACTTTGATTTAAGCATTAATTTAACACACAAGTAGGTTAGCAAAAGACACTTGGACATGTCTCTGTAATAACATAGTCCTGCACAACTTATATTCCACAATTCAACTGTAGCACTACCAGGGGATATGACACTTTGTAAGAATCCCCTTTCCTAAAATTTCCCCCTTCCTTACTCTCAGGGAGAGTTTACAACACTATACAGCCTGTACCTATGGCATTGTCCAAATGATGTAGCTAAAATCTATCCTACTTAGACGAACTCTGACTGATGCCTAATGCAGTCTTCATTTCACAGGTTTGAAAAGACAGGGGATGTTGTAGAAAGCTCCTGCACTTTGTAAACCCTAGCAGCTGCTTTGGGAGCTAGCAGAACATTTCCAAAAAGATTCTGCTCCTCGGAAAAGGGGCTATTCCTCTGTCAGTGACTTATCTCCAATGAGGTCCACATGGAAACAACTGGAGTGGAAATTTTATTGGCAGCTTTGCACAGCTCTCCCTCCCCCAGTTGCATTTTCCATATTACATTTTATAAAGTAGGAGTTAAAGAGTAACTTTCAAATTGTAGTTTATTTAAAAAAATGAAGCCGTGAGAGCTATGAAGGCTGGCAACCAACACCAGGTTAAAGCTGAACCTTTACCCTTGCAGACTGTCATAACAATTTCTTTGAAAGGAGTGCTATATAAACCGAACAAGCAGACAGGTTTTTGTGTTCTCACATAAATGGAAACTATGTCATATAAAAGAACTTTAATGGGCAAATGACACTGGATTTTTTTTTGTAGCAGAGTTTAAGATTTTCTTCCTTTCATTTTTCCTTTTTTCCACTTGAAACACACATTCTATCATGCATATGAGCAGCACAAATGGACAAATGCTATCAAAAGTTTCAGTTGCACACAGTATTTCATATTCTGTTTTTCCATCATCCACTACATTTTGTCTAGTGTTAGTGGATGTATCAGTACTGTACTGCATTTTTTAAGACTTCATAGGGAAAAACTATTACATTACTCTGCATTTGGTGGAAAAAACTTTACTCATTACAAAAGAAATGTTGTAGAATTTATTAAAGCAAAAGTGCCAATAAGATTTTACTTTAATACCTGGGGGAGAAATATGATCATCTGCGCCAATAAGAAAAAGATGCACGCACTGGGTGCTCTACTAATTACAGCTGCTTTGGTGGGCAATATCATTGGTGAAACAGATGTTAGGGACCTATTAACAAAAGTTTTTCAAACATCTGCTTACAATTTTAAGGCAATTGTAAATACAGCACAGAAGGTCAATTGGGCTCATTAAGGTCTATGTGCAAATCTACTGCTGCAGGTTTCTTTTTAGCTAATACTGACTTTTTTTAACACAGGAAATAGAGTTTAATAGCAACTTGTGTCAATTTTGATTGTGATTTCATACAACAACAAACAACAATCGCATGCCCTATGCTTCACCAAATAACCCATTTTCCTTCCTCTTTTTCCTCTCTACCTACAGCACACTGCCATGGTTCTATGAGGTGAAGCACAAGGTAGAGGAAAGGTTATAAATTGGGCAATTATATAGAAATGATTGATTTTACTTTTTAACACCAATTATGAATCTTGTTTGGAAATCTTCATTTGTTGGGCCAAAGACAAATGAGTTTTGATTACAACGCATGGTTACGATATGCAAATTATTCTTAACAACTGGAGTCAGTAGCCCCCTTTAAGTGTCAGAACAAGAGCACAGATGTTCAGCAGGTCTAAAACATCTTACTGACTAGAAATATGCTTCATCAGCCTTCCTCAAACTGGAACAACCCAGTAACACTGTTTTCCGATGAACTGCTCAAAACATAATCCCCCGGCCACAATCCCAGCAATAGCAGTAAGAAGCTGCAATGTTTCCATTGCAGCTGTTTATCAGTATTCCAAAATTCAAAACCACTAACTTGCACAGGAGTTTCCAGGATTGGTTCTTTGAAAAGACATCCAGTGAGCGTGCTATACTGAGTTACAGCTTGAACTAACCAGGTGCCCTTGCACTAAACCAGATCTCTAGTAGTTGGACATTCTGTGAAGAGGGCCCAACTGTGAATAGCAACCTGCTGAAAGCTGAAAGGCTTCCCGAAACAATTCAGTTACATTCCCAAGAACCTATTTTCCACCTGGCATTGTATTGGTTATACATGGGAAAACCTCTTCGTAATACAAAAACATTAAAGATTTTAACAGAGAGAAGACATGTATGAAAAGGAGAAGGAAAAGTGTTGTGTTGTAGAGGTCAGTCTCTATTAAAATCATGGCCTGTATACTTATAACAAAATTCATAAATCCAATGGCAAGTGCTGATCTATTAAAAAACAAAATTAATTATTTTGTAAAAAATTCTATAAGTAATTCAAAAAGACAATTCTATTACTACCTATTATAATTCACTACAGAAAAATGAATGATTCTACAGTAAAATTGCATTTAAAAACTTCTGAATTCTGAGGCTTGCACCAAATGTGAAGAAGATTCTGCTTTAAGTACTTTGCTGCACACTTACAGCAAACCCAGCTTAGGAAATAAACACTAAACAGCACCTTCTACTATCAGTATTAGTATACTGTTGAAATTACTAAAAAAACCATTAAGTATAATATAGATGAAAGTGTAAAATTTGTAAAAGTTCTTTATATCTGCAACCTTGAAGCTGTGCTCATATAGATCTGAAAAAGTAATATGAGTCCTTCTTGTCCAAACAACAGCTAAATCTGAAAGCAAACATCAGAGCTTTCAGAAAACATTCCCATCAATAAAGACTTGTCTTTACTCAGCTTGTCCCAATATTGCCTGCTTTAAAAACTTATCACCCTATCCATCTTCTCTGTGACTTACTAGAAAGGATATTTTCAATGTCCTATGGAATTTTTTTCCAAGTCATTTTTCCTTCATCTAGCATTTTGAAGAGTCTAAATGGACTGTGGATTTCTTTATTTCTTGTAAAGGAAGTGGGTAGCTTAATTTTGTAGGGCTGAGGAGTCTGGAGATTATCACTGATAATCTGAAAACTAAGCTTTTTGATTCCTGTGTTTTTAATCTTCAAGTTAAATTTAGCTGAGCAGAATGTAATTAATTATATGCTTGAGACTGAGGAGGTAACAGAATTAACATTATTCTTTTTTAAAAATCCACAGCCCCATTGTGGCAATTCCAGAGACTCCAGGTACCAGAAAAGAGAAAAGTTTAGTGACATCAATTACCCCATCTCCAGCCTTCCCCTCAGAATTCTAACTATTTAAAAAATGGTTTGGATTCACAGCGCAAAGCTAATTTTAGTGGCCTAACCTGCTTTTACTGAATTGATCGGGATATTTTTCTTGCCTGGGGAACTGAGGAAGAAGAGAGAAGAGAAGGAATAACATTTCACAATAAAAACAGAACCAGGGGCACCTACATGTAAAGACTTAGAAGACAAGCTATCATTACGACTTCCACCAACTTTTTAAATTTCCCATTTCAGTACTGATCCAACTTCACCTATACATCTTAAAATGGGATGCCAAAGAAGGTAAAATCCTCACTTTTTACTAGGAGTTAAATGAAAAATGTGTCCCTTCATTATACCACTTATATTCGTTGGATATTATTCAGGACCACTTAATTAAAAAGAAGCATATACTTCCAAATCAAATCCCAGAAATCCCAGAGAAACTGGGTGTGGGAAATGCAAGGATCTAACTAGGAAAAAGAGCAGCACAAAGGTAACACTGATGATGAAAGGATTTGCTTTAGCTGAGGAGGACATAAAAGATGAAGTTCTACAAAGACCATTAAGTATTCACCAGCTCACTGCAAATTACACTAAACACTTGGTAAAGAAACATTTGGCAGATGTCAGCAATATGTAAGCCAAACATGTTCCTTACATTGAAGGATAATGTAACTACAGAGTGGGTTTGTTTTGGAACGATTTCTATAGCACAAAAATAATCTGGCCTCGTCTCCTGGCAAGGCTGGGTTTACCAAGGAAGAAACAAGAGAGAACCATGACTACTTATGTGACAAATCCACATTTCTGCCATTTACATACTTAATATCAGTCCTGAAATAAGATATTATACACAAATTTGGATAATAAGACATTTAGTTTTTAAAAAAGACTGCAACAGATCTTTAAAAACTCAAATATTTATGTAACCTCTTGTTTTAACAAGTGTAGCATATACACTACTTGCACATGCACAACTACTTTTTCAAGTTAAAATCTTCCGTATTTTGGATTTTGCTACTCCACTACTATCTTTTGCAAGTCTGAAACTACATTCCTAAGTGTGATTTACAAAGTTAAAACAGAACCTGAACCCAGTGAAATCTGTGTGATTTTCTTCTCTTCTCAAACTCCAAGAAGAAAGTTTTTGCAGAAGCACAAAGGTACACCCCTCCCTCCTCCATTTATTAGAAAGGTTGACTTGATGTTAAAATTAATGTACTGTTAGGTTCCACTTTAGGAAAACTATGCCTAAAGACAAGACAGAAAGGAAAGCATCTGTTTGTAATTAGGAAAGATATCCCTGACCTAACTGACTAGGCTGTTGGTAAGTATCATTGCTAGGCAGAGCTTCTAGATTTCTTTTGCGGCATATGAATTCCCTAGAATCAAGTCACATTCTTACAGCTGAGGCAGCCAGAACTCCCAAGACTTTATGTGCACAGAAGCTAAAAGTAGCAATTGAGATGCATGTGGGATTCCCAAACTTGCTTTCATTAATGAGCTCAAGTATCTGCAAATAGTAAGAAGGGCAGCGAAGCACAATACTCAAGCTAACTCAGGTTAGGAATCCAGGCTCAACCAGGTACAATAGTGTTGCGTATGCTGCTTTGAAACTAGTTCAGAGAATCTATACAAGCTTCATATCCAGACTGAGTACACCATACACCTACCTTATGCCAGATAAAGTATTCCCTCATGTTGTTATTTTGACTAGGAAAGTTAGCAAGAACCTTTTTATTCACTCTTCTCTTGTTGTTATAAACATGGTTGAAATCTCTA
>VXBO01012520.1:1353071-1385493 GCA_013400135.1 Rhinoptilus africanus
TCTCGTCCTTCCCCCCCCCCCCCCCCCCCCGCCCCAGCTTCTCTCCTCTAATGTCAGCAGGGCTTTGTTTGTATCAGCCCATATTTAATATGAACTAAATCAACAGTTTTTAAAAGAGAAGGTCCACCATAAAGGTATAATACAGATTTGCTGTGTTTCAAATTTTTTAAATAAAGTAACTGAATTTTAAAATTGCTAAGTTATCTGTTACTGTCATCTACACAGCTACCAAGTTTCATGAAGCTCACTGAGACATTTAGTGAAAATGCTATTGACTTTTATCATAATAATGCTGTTATAATTTTAAAATAGCATGGCTCTAATCCCAGTAAAAGAAATCATCTTGACAGCTCTGGTCCTCGGCTTATTACATGTTTGCAAGAGCAGCAGCTTCTCAAATAAAACATCACAACTATGAGTTATCTGGAACTAATGTAAGTATGGCAAATTTCTATTGTCATATACAATCCTTTGAACCAACTCACTAACATGAGAGATGCAAATCCCAGCTAAAACTACGGTGCTTGAACAATCACATAGATTTGTGAATGATGGACAAAAAGGAAAAATAATCAGGCTTTCCCTCCACATACAGAACGTTTTCCTGTCCCCTACAGAGCATCAAGTCCTTCATCCCACCTCAAATTAGATGCCTGTTCAAGTTCTTGTTCAAGTTTCCCAAACAAACTCATCTGAGAACAAGATCTCATCCGATGAAAATTTTACTCTTTCTGAGGCTGACTAAAATCAAGCAGGTGAAAGTCTCTGTAGTTTATCAGCTGGACTCCCAGCCAGGAATTCAGAAGTTCACGCAAAGACTAGCTGTTCAAACAGCTGAACTGAAATTACAGCCCACCAGTCTCCACTGGGAAAGAATCAGCAAGTGGATACATCTTCCAAACAGAAGATAACCTTCTGCTGAGAAACACACTTAAATTAAGATTGCGAAAACAGAGTTTTAATTACTTACACCAGTCTGAATTGGGAGTGTAGCTAGCTGTTCATTATGCCTCTTGAAATGTCTGATCTTCTACTATCTTAGGGCAGCTGAATTTCTCAGAATTAGCTCTTTTAATATATAACTTTACCAATGTCAGTTCTATGTACATACCCACAAAAAAGGCATGCTGGCTGTATGTGACAGTTAAAAGACCTTTCTGTTCAGTTAGCTGTATTTTCCCAGAGAACTAGACAGGTGGTTTCTTTGGCAATCTGCAGTTTTTCACTGGGCAGTACTTCAAAATGGTGGCCCTCATCTGTTACATTCATTCCTAAAAAGGACACGTTGCGTTCACGTCACAGTAAATGAGCAAGAGGTATCACACATCAACCTTTAAATTATCTATCAGGAGTTACAGTGCCTGAAAAGGAAATATTGCATCCCTAGCAAAACAAACCAATGAACCACCCACATGAACCAGCACTTACCCAACGCAGTGCAAATGAAATAGTGGTCTATAGTCATCCAGTCACCTAACCACAGTAAGGAAATATTGTTTCCTCCGAGGAATTCTTTCTCAAAGTCTCTGTTTAAGCACTTCATACTTCCATAATTCTGTCATAAGTACTTGGCAGAAGCTGTAATACAAACATAATGAATGGCAACCCTTACCAGATTACAAACTATAGTCTCCGAAACTTGGGCCTCCAGAGACATCTATTTTATATAGCAGTTTCGTATGCGTATCCAAGTGGGGCTGGAAGCTACACTTGCCAGAAGCACAGTAGTCGCTGACTATATTCCTAGTTCTAGGCATTGCTGCTATTAGAGCACATTTCAGGGGATATTGTGACAAGGTATAAAAATTTCAGGCAGTATTTCAAAATGCCCAGTGTTTCCTGGAAGAACTGTTATCCTTTCCTCAGTACTATGTCGTCCAAGGTGTTGTCTTGCCTAACTGGATGCACGAGGGATTTGGGGAATAATTTCTGACCAGAATTTTAAAATTGATGAAATCGGACCCACATTTAAAAAGACACTTGGAATGACCAAAGACACATATAGGATACCTTGAGAAAGCTTCATTTATTGCTTGCAAAAATAGTTCCAGCAGCAGCATTCTGCGACACCACTGTGGAATTAAATTAGAACCTGTTACCAGAAAACCCACTTCAGTTAGGTGGGGAGCGGGTCAAAGGGTGCAATTTGTATTCCTAGCTGAGCTTGCAAGGCTTTCTTCTTGCTCATGCTTCTGTTGTGCATGACACAAATATTGCATTTATATGAACAGTGCCGCTATTATTTTGCAGTCACTTAAGTGCAACTGATCAGAAATCTCCCATGTTACAAATCAAAAATCACTGTTTCATATCTTCTCTGTGCTATTTTGCAGAATCCACAATACTGTAGGTCTAGAAAGTACCCATCATACTGTTTTCCTGTTAAGAAAAATTCAGTATAACCCATTTTTCACCATCGTCTGCAGAACTCTTTCCTTCACATAAACTTTTGGTTTCCACAGGGACTGCATTTTACTTATGGTATTCCTATTCAACATGTGCAGCATAACATCAATACAGTTTAGAAAGATGCTTGCTGACTATTACATTCAAGTGTAAAAGAGGGTACCTTTGTCCTTCTACCTTTTCATCTCTGTGATATGATGCTATGTAAGAAATTACTTTTATTTCCACAAATATTTATGCTTGGGCTTATTTTGCAACTTTTATTCAAGATCCTATAATGCACACACGGCTATAAGATCTCCCACAGAGAAAGCAACTTGTCTGATATCACTTAAGAATCTGAGAAGCAAATTTAATTTTAGCTATTTGTTTAGCTAGTTTTGAAAGTGAAACATAGTAATTCAAATCCTCCTAAGTGTTGAAATAAAATGCTATTTCAGTAATTCTCTGAATTATATTCTTTGAACACAACAAGAAAGAACTCCCACAAAAATTTTTCTATTTCAGCCTA
Organism: Rhinoptilus africanus; assembly: GCA_013400135.1. Classification (NCBI taxonomy): domain Eukaryota; kingdom Metazoa; phylum Chordata; class Aves; order Charadriiformes; family Glareolidae; genus Rhinoptilus; species Rhinoptilus africanus. Next base: position 1,355,989 of record VXBO01012520.1, read on the forward strand.
TCATAAACCTTGTGAACCAAAGATGCATGGAGTTATGAGAACTAAAGGATGAAGAATAAATTTAATTTTATTTTTCTTAAATATGTTATAAACCAACTTTATGGGAAAGTTGGAATTTGTGCCCGAAAACACACAGCATAACAGTCACATGTTAAAAAGTGCTGGGGAGGACCCCTGAAAAGTATTCCAGCTAGTTTTGAGAACTGGACTAAACCCGCTCAAATCCCAAGCATAAAGAAATCAGAGTACAAATGTTTTATCAACTTATTCATATAAATGTATGAAAGAGATGCCTTAAAACATCACAAAAACACTTTATAAGTTTAAATTTTGTCATAAAAAAATTACATTATAAACCAAAACTCTTCTACCAGGTGTATTTGTTGAAAATAGTATCTACTAAATGAAAATAAATATATTTAAAGGGCTAGTGCTTTTTGTTCTGGAAGCAAAATTATGAAGAACATGGAGAAGAGAAAACAATTCATTGAAGAAAACCCAAACAGGATTGTTAAATTCACACGTTACAGAAGGTCAAATTATACTTTCAGTTAGAGCCTGTAGTCTTGACTTGTACACTTAAAGCCTACTGAAAACAACTGTATATTTAAAGAAAAAAAACAAAGTTGGAAAATGGAACAAATATGACAGGTAAACTTATGCCCCACTCCTGTACCAAGTTCTACTTTGTAAGTATTCTTAAAACCACACACAGCCTCAACAAAAACTTATGTGATTTGACATGCAAGTGAAAACACGAGCAAGTCAGCCTAGAAGCAGCAGCAGGAACACTGCAGAGAAAATACTATACCAAGTACTTTACGACCAGTACTATTTCTGGCCTTAATTTATGAGTCCACTTCCATGCAGAACTGTTGCATCACCTTAAAAAGAAGGCTCTAAATTATGATATGCAGTTACATGGGGCAAAAAAGAAGGGGGCAAGGCAAGGGGATTCTAACTTCAGGAACAAATGAAGAAAGCAAAGCCAACTAGATCATAGAATCATAGAATCATAGAATCCTAGGGTTGGAAGGGACCTTAGTAGATCATCTAGTCCAACCCCCCTGCCAGAGCAGGGCCACCTTACAGCACGTTACACAGGAACGCGTCCAGGCGGGTTTTGAATGTCTCCAGAGACGGAGACTCCACCACCTCCCTGGGCAGCTTGTTCCAGTGCTCTGCCACCCTCAAGGGAAAGAAGTTCCTCCTCATGTTTAGGTGGAACTTCCTATGCTCAAGTTTGTGCCCGTTACCCCTTGTCCTATCACTGGGCACTACTGAAAAGAGCCTGGCCCCATCCTCCTGACACCCACCCTTCAAGTATTTATAAGTGTTAATTAGGTCCCCCCTCAGACGCCTCTTTTCCAGGCTAAAGAGACCTAATTCCCTTAGTCTATCTTCATATGAGAGGTGTTCCAGTCCCTTAATCATCTTAGTAGCCCTATGCTGCACCCTCTCCAGCAATTCCTTGTCCCTCTTGAGCTGGGGAGCCCAGAACTGGACACAGTACTCCAGGTGGGGCCTCACCAAGGCAGAGTAGAGGGGGAGGATGACCTCCCTCCACCTGCTGGCCACACTCTTCTTGATGCACCCCAGGATGCCATTGGCCTTCTTGGCCACAAGGGCACATTGCTGGCTCATGGTCATACTGTTGTCCACCAGGACTCCCAAGTCCCTTTCCTCAGAGCTGCTCTCCAGCAGGTCAACTCCCAACCTGTACTGGTGCAGGGGGTTATTCCTCCCCAGGTGCAGCACCCTACACTTGCCCTTATTGAATTTCATAAGGTTGATCACAGTCACAAAAAAAAAGAAGCTGCTCTCCAAGAAGGACAGAGTAAGGGCCTCTGTTGTTAGATGATCGGATCACTTGTGCCACTTATACAAGCCGCATGAAACTGACAAACAGTAGACTGGACTCCTGAATGATCAAAAAAACTAAGGACGTGGAAATAGTGAAGAGTAAAACAAAGCACATCATCATGTCTTGCAGGTAGTGACAAAATTTTTGCTTAATAGAGATGGACAAGCAGAAGATAATTTCTTTTCCACTGTAGATCATACTCACCAATTATGGTCTGGCAGAAGAGAAGTAGTAAAGAGAAGAGGAGAAATTTAAGAAGGGAAACAGGTTCTAGTCAGTAGATTTTGACAAAAGACTGAAACAGTTATACACTCATGATTATGGATTGGCTGAATCTGAAGGAGAAAAATCTGCAGTAGAAGCAAATAAGGTATCCTGAGAATTTCTTGATTCTGCTTGAAACACAAAACCTTAATGTGAGCATCTGCCATACAGCTGGTGCTTTAAACAGACGTAGGTAAAATCAGAGTGGACATAAAACTAGCTCACATTTTCTGAAACCAAATCCAACTCAGATTAGTGACAAATAATGCAGACACCACACATATCCTAGTAACACAAATATCAGTGTTTCAAAACCACCCTTCAGAACGTGTTCACACAGAAAAAACCCTACGTGCAAATGTAACTAATGCTAGGAAGACCTAATACACTATGTAATATAGTCCAGTGCAGAAATCTATGCACAAACGGCATACACACCAATAATCACCTACTTAGGAAAAACCACATCTAGGGATCATATTCCTACCCTTCCTGTAATGAGGTGGGTATGAGCCACTGCGTAAGATGGAGAGATGGTTAATGTATTTTGAAACCTGAAAACCAGAACGAAGCACCTCAGATTTACTACAACACATAAAACTGAAAACACACACACGGCAAATACTTCTGCCTTACAGCTCGTTCCCTTGATGACATTAATATCACACAATAAAAAAAGACCTTTAGAAATACTGAAGTACATGACAGATTGAAACCAAAACAAAGTCTGTGATTTTTTTTTCAAAGTTAAAGGACAATTCATAATACACAACCTTCACAATTGAGCGTTTTTAATGGTTACAGGGTTGAAGCTTGCAAAGACATTCACAACATGATTTTTTTGAATTTGATGTTTAATGATTCTGCTAAATAGAGGAAAAAAAACCACCTTAGTTTATTGATGAGCTGTTCATTCGTGTCACCTAGCGTTGTACTGGATGTGACTGTCAACTGGCTCCACAGCCAGCTGGAATGGGTGAGCAGTCCCAGAAGGCTAGCTTGCAAAGCTGCCTGTCATCTCTTCTGAGTAAGGTGCCTGGAGCACTGTTGAAAAGTTGAAAAAAAAAAACAAACCCCAAAACAACCCCAAAAAACTGCCACAAACCAAAACCCAGCTTTCTCTTCAACCAAATTAATATGTGAAGTCTCCTATGCTAGCATCCATTAGATACAGAGTAAAAGATTAACAGACACATAAAATGTTTATCTGAATTATCTCAGAGTACAAGGAAAGGGAAAAAGAAATTATAGGATAGTTTGACTCTTGGTGTTGTTTTTTATATTCGATTCATCTCTGATCTAGTACTTTGTAATCTGAATTTAGCTTAGGTTTTCTTTCTATAGTTACCATCACTGTAAAAAAAACCCTTCTCTATTTCCAACAAGGTTTACTAGGTACTAGATAAATGCATTGCATAGTCAAGTAATTAAGAGATATACATGTGTGTTTAGAGTAAGGGAAGGAGTGCTGATTTTAATTAAAAAGCTACAGCCCTCCAACACTAGAAAGCCTCCCTGACATGAGTTAGAGAACAGTTAAATAAAAGGAAAATTTACATCCAAAAATCTTGAAAAATCTAGGGTTACCACACTTTATGAGCCATGCCTAATTTGTATGTGGCACATCTGGTATAATAGATATGATATACAAGCAGGCAAATATTTGAAGTAATAAGCGTTTCCCAGTGTTAAAATAAACACCTCAGCACTTCAGGTTTTTGCTCAGCAATCTTTCCTCAGTGGGAGAGGAAGCAGGGAAGGAAGGGTACTTATCTACTTATCTACTGTTACACACTACCACTTATGAATTATCACTCACTCACCGAGATTTTTAGTTTCAAATCCAAGTAGAAAGCATTCCATTTCACTTGGTTCATGTTCACAATATTTCACTGCTTAACTTGGCAAACCATCAAAATAGAACACTTTCACCCTTCTTAACCTCTCCTGTTGGCACACCAGTTTATTAAGGTAATGCCTCATAGCAAATTACTATTTTCCCTCTAAACCAATATAATTCTGTTGTAATGAACACCCTGCATTACAGCTCAGCCAACTGGAGAATAGGAATTCCTTCTTCATGGGTAAAGGGCTACAGTTTCTGTCCAGTTGTTCCCCAGTTACTAGTGAAATATAATTTGTCAATGACTAAATATTGTCTGTTCTGATGACCACTGAACGCTGAAACCTTCAAATAGTACATTAGACAAAAAACAGGTTATCAGGTAGAATCCTAATGTTCCAATTATCTGCACTCTCACAAGCAGCTACCGTACTTTCTATGCCCATGGTATGTTAAAATAAAAACCAGAAGAGTCTGGAACAGTAACACACCTTCAGCAAGGAGCTAATGATGACCAGCAGACATTTTCCCAGACTGACTTAATGCTACAGTAAACATGGAACAGGACCTGCTTATTGATCAACCTGGACTTCATAAAAAAGAAATCTTCAATTTTACTCCAAACTTACTTATTCTTCCTTTTTCCTTCCACCCTCCTGTCAAAAACCTCATTATCTTATATCTAACATCTTCAGAGTAAATGGTTTCTCTGTTCCCTTTACTAGCTGGTTTCCATAGAATTCAGGGTTGAATTTTCTGGAAAGTCTTGCAGAGTAGTATCAATTAGCATTAAGTACACAATGTGTTACATTTACTCTTGCAGATGTCCCAAAGAGACACTTATGTCTGTCTCTCCTTGTGTACTCCTATTTCTGCATAAAACATTAGGAAAATTGTTTTTTTTTATTTCTGCAATCCACAGCTGAAACCAGTTCAATTCTATGAGTTCATTCTTTCCTTTTGCTTTTACCTTTTTTGAACTATTTATATTGTTAAAAAGAAGGTGGAATTGTGCTAAACTTCATACTTGATACTACTGTTTAGTCATTTTGTGAAAACAGTCAGAAGTTTGAATCCATCCTGTGGTGTAAAAAAAAAAAAAAAAAACAGGCTTAACTGGTTTTAGGAAAAACAAGCAGATGAAAAATAAAAAGAGAAGGTAGAGAAGGCAGCATAAAAATTCCTGACGACTCCCAAATTCCTGATGACGATTCCCAAATAAAGTCAAGTCAAGTATCAGAAATACATGTAATTTACACATTTCAAATCAGTTGACACTCAAAGAAAAAGGGAAGAGGAAATGTAAAATATTACTTGTTCTTTTTAAGATATTTAATCATTATTACTTACTCATTCCAAACTGTGTTCAGAACTGCAGGACCAATGAAGAGTTTTAAGACAACGAAGTACAAAAAAAGCTAAATTCAATACAGTTTACCAAAACAATGGGGGTTTTTTGACATATACCAGGTCAAGATCTGAGTTCCTAGCTGAAATAAGATTGATTTCTCCTAATTTGTTTTTGGTTTGGTTTTTGTTTTTACTTATCAGTCAGCAACTATTAAAATTATTTTAATTAACAAAATTACATGTAAAAAAAAAGACATGAAATCTGCCATTTCTGGTTTTAATCAATTAAATTGCAGTAACAGTAAGTTATATCTTATCCTTCTCAAACAGTAAATCAAACCAAAAAACTAACAAATAAGGAAATAACAATTACTGATAACAGTAAAATAGTGGAAATGTGTGAGGAAAATACTGGGAATAGAAATAAACATAACATAAGCAGAAATCTTCTTTTTATTGCCTCCAAAAGATAAGCATGAATTTGCAATCGTTGTCTATACCAGAGACTAAGAAATAGAATAAATTTACCTAGAAGATTTTAATATGTTTTGTAATCCTAAAGTTATAGCTGCTTAGATAACTTACTAGATCAAATTAAGACCATTATTTAATACCATTTGTGGTGCTAGGAAGGACACGTTTGGTTGTTAAGCAAAATAATTCCTCATCTTGCTCTGTCAGAAGGGTTAAAAAAACCCTCAGGAACGTGGCATAAAGTGAAATACCTACAAAAATATATTCTGTAATCAATTTCCAGCTCTGTGGCTACAGTATATGGCTCTGTGACAATCTGAGTTAATCAAAGAAACTTTAACTCCTAGGGACAAGATTAGCATAGTCAGTTAAATCCACTGCAGAGGTGATATTCTGTGCCTGAATGTAGTATTCTAGGCTGAATGTTTACATACAGCAGGCATTTCAACCAGCTACACCAAGAATCTTTTATTGCTATTGCATCTTAAAAGCAAGAAGCCTCTTGGGACAAGGATTCTTTCCTAATTGAGGCTTTACAGCACGCTGGTACTGTGGCATGCAAGGGCATCTTCTGTCTGTTTTTTCTGGCAGCACATTGTCAGTATTCTGATGGAGAAAACATGCCCCAGAAGAAGAAATTTGCACTTAGTTCCAAAGAAAACCATGTAAATGTAACAACTGAATGGTAGCAGAATATGGGTGCAAGATGAAAACCAAAACAACAGGCAAATAAGCTGGAGTCACAGTACTCTACTTGCTTACCAGCACCTTCCCATTAAAAAGTCTGTGGTGCCTGGACCACCACAAGAAATATCCAAGCCACTCGGAGCTGCTTTTCAAAAACCTTGGCAAAAGGTGATTATTTCACTTTTTTCAAACGGATGGATAAATTTTGGCGTAAAATATTAAACATTCCATAAGCATCGATCCTTGTTAACCTGACATGGTCTGCTAACTTAAAATTCTTCTCTATCACATGAATTCTACATGACATCAACTACCACACAAGATTTTAAAGGTGCATTAAAGCAGGTGGCCACCAGCAATTTCTTTTATATCTCACATCTGGTACCATACTCCATATAAAGTATACACATTATCTTTTACGAATAAATCAAGACTTGAGTGACAGCCCTTTATCTAATTTCCATTCCTGAAACTTGTAACAGTCTTGAAAGCTGTAAAATAATATTCTTTTTGTCTGCATCTGTTGATATTATTTTAAACTATTTTCTTCTTTCAGGCAAGCCTGACATGTTATTGAGATGATATAAGCATTCTTCTGTATTACTTCATAAATCTATGATCTTGACAAAACTTCTGTTTCACAAGCCAGCAGCATAAGCAGTGCTTATTGAAGGAAAGAGGTTAAAAACCGTAAGAAAATAGATAGAAAAAAATTTCTTTCTTCTAGGGCTGGGATGAGCATCTATATTCAACATGAATGGGTTATATATTCAACAAGAAAATGGGTTTTGCTACAAGATCAGTACTTCAACAGAGAGTTATATGCAATGCCACAAATAAACAGTTCTAAAATGGCTTGTAAGCCTGTTTGATACCACTGACACCTGCATTTACACCAGTATATCAAACCACTATTTGTTCTGAGGGCATGAAGTCCTTCCTGGTTTACTCCAGTGACTGAAGACTGAAATATTTCTAAGCCACTGACGTATTAGCTGCATGTTATTCCTCCAGTGTTCATAAATCTCAGTTTCACTGCAACAGTCATATTGCACAACACACATATTTAAAAGGAAGTTGGTTCTGTAGCAACTAGTTAGAAAGACCAAATGTGTTTCTCCTTCAGACATATGAGAAAATCAAGTCAAAGCAACCGGTTATTTGGGTGAAATATCTGAGCTGAAAAATGATGCAGCAGTATAAAAACGCGTTGCTCTCTTTCACTAAGCCCACAGACCATTCAAGTCTACCAGTAAATTTTAGGGGCTTAGAAACAGGTGAATGAAATTCCATTTTGAAATTTTAACTGTCTATCCAAGGATTTGAATAAAGATAGTAAATTAATGGATGGAAAGCATTACAGTCAGGTGGAATGAATTCTGAAGCTTTTCTACTGGTATGTAACATGCAATTTAATGACTTACACGATATCCAAAAAGTACAACACAATATGTTGTAAGCTGCATTTTTAAAAGCATGAAATATAAGCAATTTGTGGGATATCGATTAGGTATTCAAAAATTATTATGATGGTAGGAAAGATTAAAAGGATGACTGAACATAAATAAGCAAAGCACGACATCATAATTTGCAGACTCAGTTATGACTGCAAGCGAAATTATAATTTATTTATTAATTACTATTTAGCCTCAACAAAATAAAGTGCTCCCCTTTCCTCACACTCCCCAATTTTCAAACAAAAGAAATTAGAAATGGAACCACCCTATGCTTAAGTGGAGTTATTACCAGCCTTTACGACTTCAGAAGAAATCAAACCCAAACGCTATGTAAATTATCTTTCGGTAGACAATTTACCATTTGAACAAGGGAATATTGGTCTTTTGGTCAGTAATTGGTTTGCTAAGCACTCTGACAACGTGCAGATTTTCCCCAATTAATATTGCAATCTTCTTACATCCCACTTATTTTACCTTAAGCTTAGCATATTTGCTAAAGAAATATTCAGTAAATACAGATAAGATTTTTTTCCCTTGAATGTCATCGTTTTTTTCCTTTTTCCTATGTCTCAGCCTCTATCTACTTTTTTCCTCCTCGTTTTCTCTTCAGTATCCCTCTTCACGTCCCTCTGTGAATAGACGGACTGATGATCCATTCAAATACAGATCAAATGAAAAATGTCTATATGACAGTTTATAGTTGTATTCTGCAACTGCTTAATGTAATATGCCATAAAAGCTTTGTGTTTGCAAAGAATCTTTCAAAATATTTTGGTTTTTTTTTATGTAAGATAATATCATCAGTAAAAACAGCATCAGTTCAAGTTTACAAAAAACATTTGAAAGTTCATCCACGTTCAACAGTTAAGCAACAAGAACAATGCCAGTAAATTCTTTGAAAGCAACATGAGGTACAGCATTTTATTGCAAACCTGGGGATCACAAAACTGCAGTGGGGGAACCTCACTTTTTTTACACACCGTTCTGCTGGCCATGACATTCTAGGCTAAATGATATGAGGTGTGATAAATGCAAGCCTTCGTTTGAATACAAACAGATTCCTAAAATATTTTAACTAGAAGTAGAAGTGAAAATAAATTAGGCCAGTGGGATTTAGGTAAAGAATTCTGATTCTTAGTTTACTGCTTAAGTTAGAAATTACACAAGCTTTGAAAGTTTTTGGCTCTAGAAACAATCAGGGAATTATTCTAAAATTAAATCACTATCTTATGACTGGCAGCATAAGAACAAACAAAAAAATCAGTGTATATATTCTTAACAGTGCTGGAACAGGTGCTGTCTAAACTTCTCTAAATAGTCATGCTGCGAGTCTCTTAGCTCCTACCTTAACTCCCATACTGCTGTAAATCCGAACTCCTCTTCCTCTTTTTTTCTAACAAGGGCAAAGAGATGGAGATGTGCAAAATGGAAACTGAAAGCCATGATCTAAATTCGAGTTTCTAAGAAATCTGATAACACTCTTCTCCCTGTGTAGTCAGAATGAGAAGCTGGCACCTCCAGAGAATAACTCAGACTTTGTGTGACCGCACTTAGTCAGATCTTTGTTGTACTTTCAAATGAAAGTGGTTAAAGTCAAAATCTAGTATAGAGCATATGTTTGTCTCTATGGCTGACAACAGTGATTCTTCCCACCAGCTTCCTAAAATAACCAGACAAAAATTGCTCTGCAGACGTAATTCCAAGGCTGAGGTAAGCCCTACGCACCACTTAAAGCAAGTGTAATGGCCAAAGGAGTTGACAAAGTAATACATACTGGTCTTGACTTCTTCTCCAAAATTCCCATTTCCTGAAAAAATAGGGAGTCAGTTTGGAACTTGCATGTGCTGAATATCTCCGGCACATCTCCTTCAAAGTTCAAGAGTAAGAAACATGTGCAGTGCCCAGCCAAGTGCATTCCTCATCAATTTTTAAACTAGGGCTTCCTCAGACACACATAATACGGGCAAACCCTTTAATCAAACACATTATCAAGTCACTCAGATACCTAACTGCTATTCTCTTTTATCTGAATACAACATCTTCAATTTATTCTTTTACTAGTCTGATGATTACAACAATTACAATAAAAAGGTATGAGGGAGAAACGTAGATCCATAACTTGTCCAAGCCCCAAGCTACTCAATGAGGTTAATTAGGGAGGCAGGGAGGTAATTTTCCATGAACACATGATCAACATGTCTAGTTTTGCTATGCCTTACCCTCCCCATTTTAAGTCAATGGGTCATGTCCTACACTGACATGCCTAAAACTTTGAGTTTTTTAACTTACTACTATAAGCTCATGATCTCTTTAGAGGCTATATTCTGATCTGAGCTCGGACTGGTGGCAACAGGGTGGCAGGTTTCCCAGTGCACAGAAAGCTACCTGATAAACACAAGGATAGCCCCACCTGATACACGTTTGCACTGTCACTACAGAACTAACACTGTTACACTTAACAATATGCTACAAAACAATGACTGCAAAAGCATGAAAATCTCTTTCTCAAGGAGGTGCAAACATTAATCCTTAAGTGCTTATGGGCAAGCTTAAGCAACATTTCACTAAATAAATGTCAAAATTCAAAGTCAGAATTGACAGTCATGGAATTAGCAAATGAATAACAATAATATACATGCAATATGTTGTAATTACTACTATAAATATATATAACAATACATTATATATTACTATGATATATTGTATTCTATTACATAGATCATATTATATACTTTTTCAAGTTAATTCTTTTCAAAAAAATGTGATTTGTAACTTCAGCATTCAATTTTTTCCTCTTAATACGAAAAGTATGGTTTAGAATGTGTGCATGAAACCAGCACCGTGTAAAACAAAACAGTAAAATGTTATTGAAACCCTTCCATTTCCATTCTATAACTCTCATTTTAACTGTACAGTCTTACAGGGTTTCCTCTCATATTTAACGAATGATGAGTGCTCCAAGGCTCCATGTGTATTCCACAACAATGTGAATTGTTCAGGAACTTCCAGCAGCAGGGTAATACAATATACTATAAGAGTTCAACGTGGGTTAATTGCTCTGCAAAACGGGTATCTTTTTTTTATGACTCAATACCCTTTGGGAATGCCAAACCTCCCCCTTCACTGACAGAAACCATGCAAGCGGGGGGCCCGCTTCATTAACAGGAAGAAAATCTACTAATTTTACATAACAAAAAAATAAAGAGGAACATATTTTGCCTTCAATTCCATGAAAAATCAGACATACAAGGTGCGTGACAGGAAAATAGGGACCTAATTGTTTAGCGCCCTCAAGAACTGTTCGCAACAGGTGGAAAGAAAGGCACGGAAAATTGACGCAAAGGAGATGACAAATCCCAATACAGAAATCTTTCAGCAAGCATGTAATGAAAAATGGTATCGCAGAGAAGAGTCTGGGAATGGCACAGAACCAAACCAGTGCCAAAAACTTCCGAATTCCTCCCCTTTCTACAGGCAAGGAAGGGAACAGACTCTTGGCTGTATTACAAAAATTCCTGCATGATCTTTTGTTATCAAGCTAAGGACAGCTTTCTCTAACACTGGGTGATGCAAAACACTACCAGTAAGTGAATTGAAGAATAAAGCATGAAATATTATACTAAATTAGCAAAAATTACTGTTGAAATTAATTTGATTTGATTTAAGGGAAACAAACACATTCTGTTATTTGAGCTAAACCTTATCACCAAAGGAAGGCACAAAATATCAAACATAAAAACCCTGAGGAAAACAAGCACAGAAGCAATTATTTCAACACACTTTCTCCTTTGAGAATAAAAAGTCTTTCAACACTATAAATAAAAAAAAAAAAGAAGTTTAAAAGTTAGTAATGTTAGCGATGTAAAGAGCAAAGGAAGAATGTACCATATCAAGGCTAAGTTAAATGAAAGGGATGTAGATTAAAAGCATAAAATTCCTTAAAGAGCAGATCCATCGCCACTCCTATCTAACTTTAATTTTCAGCTAGACATTCATCAAGCAAAGCATTCCGATCCCACACTACAGTTTAAAAAGCAAACAAAACCCAGGGATCTAAGCTTTTAAAAGCAATATGAACTATTGTGAGAGGTCTCTGCACAAAGAGATACTCATTATCCGAACGGATAAAATATTTTTCGTTATGTACAAGATGCACACAGAATTTAAATGCAACTGACCAATTCATCAAAACTGACACGTTTTTTAAATATCCAACAGCAATTCCTGTTTCCTGAAAGAAAGGCATCCTTCCTGCTCACCATAGTATTTTCCAGCTTTCCAACATGCGTTCTTGAGGGAGAAGGGTGTAGGGGGTTAATTTTTACAAACTATTAACGTTGGTGATAAAACATTTATTTATAACAGATTATTAATGTACTAGGACAGTCTCACTCTCCTAAAAGATAAAGATTACTCTTTGAAGACTTTGCACTCCAACAACCCATACATCTTCAAGAGAGGAAACCACAAGGTCAGTGACGCAGCTTGCAGTTGCTTTTGAATATTACAGCAAAACAGCTTCCTCCACCTACCTAAGCCTAGATTATGAGGCACGGCTAGCTAAAATATTAAGAGTAGTAATCAATTTTCATAGTTTTTAAGAAAACGGTCAATCAAGTTGGGCCGATAGCTGTAAGAGTAATAATTCTGACTTGTAGTTACAGTCCTATTGCAATTCTGAGGCAAGTATCTGAGGCGGGGGGGTGGAGGCTTTACGCAGGTACACCTGATGATGGAATGAAAACAAGCACTGTTGACTGTGTGGCATATTTTGCAAAGGCTATGTCAATGCCAAGTTTCTATCTTCAAATCACATTTCAACCCACTCCCCACAACTTATCTGATTTAAATTTGTTTTTTAAAAAATATGGTTTAAACAGAGAATAAGGGAGATCAACAAGGTGCATGGAATGACTGAACATGAGGCCACTGTGTTTACATAGAGTAAAACGTCACAAGGATTTGGAAAAAAAATAAATAAATCACTAAGTGCAAAATACAGTTTGTGAATCTCAACTTATTTGCTTGTGCCTCTGAAGTGTCATTTCAATTTCCTTCAACTATATACTACTCTTACATTTCTCTAACTCATAAGTGCATTAGCAGCACAGATTTTTGAATAGAACTGAAACAAGAGTTTTAAAATAAAATGAGTCCTAATGCTCACTTTCAAAAATTAGAGTTGTGGAACAATTTTTTAAAATTCAACAATATGAAGCTAGAAAAGCATAAAGAAAAGCCGAAAGGGCATCAACAACGTAAAGGATATTCTTTGTCAAAGCTTTTAAATTGGAAATTGTTTATTCTAAGCTGACCTTTTATTTAAATATCCTATTTAGCAATTATGAAAACAACATCACCCCACATTTCATTTCCACTAAAATTCACCATTTTTGTATCAAAATCTTCCTAAAAACAGCACTTTGTACTTTTTAAATATTGGGGAAAAGGGATCCACAATGGCATTTCATATGGAATATATCTCATGCTGGCTTAATCATGTATAAGTCAAATCTTCTGCCAATTAAAACATGAAAACAGGATATAAGGTGCTGGTAAAGAATTAAACTGAAATGCATATCTAATTCTTTTTTAATGAAATGCTTGTGAAAACACTGCAGCCAATTAGAGTGTGCTAGAAATATTTCTTTATCAATGTCAGGTCTTCCGAGTCTAATAAGTACACCTCTACAATGTAACACTTGTATCACTATAGCAGATCATCCTCAAAAATAATAGTTTCATCTTAAACCGTGAAATCCCAAGAATGCTCTCAGGAGAGTGGAGAGAAAAAGTGGAACTGCTTCTGGCAAGGTTAACCTGTTCAGGTGGCATTAGAGTAAATACCTTTGAAGACAAGGTTTCCGAAATGAAACTTGCAGAAAAAATCTCCTTTCAGAGAAAAAACAAGGGAACTTCTAATCTTTGGTAAGGATCTTGAATTTTAATTTAAGAAATAAAAATGGAAATGCTTTTAAAAATAGTCTCAAATGATTCCAATAGTTTTTAACATGAAATCATAAGATCCATATTGATCATTTAAAACTATCTGTCATTTAAGCATTAATTATTTTACAATTAGACTAATGCCTTAATTTTAGGTACCTACAGGTGAATTCACACTTTGCTTGTTACCTACGCTTGTTAGAACATATAAATGTACACCAGTGATAATACAGTGTGTACATTAATAGGCAAACTGCCAAGACCTGCCATCTGGAGAGCTAATGAACAATCAAGGGATCCCAAATTAAACTACAGAATTTTCCCTTAGAATCTTTAGGACAACACTGTCAAGTTCAATCTATTCACTTAGCCTCCAGAATCAATTTTTCAAACTTTATGACAGGTCTAATAGTTTCCACCTGTTTCTCTTGCTTGACTTTTGACTGGCACGTTACCAGCCAGGGTGGAAATGCAGACAAAGACCCCTATTAGGCTCCGGCTGTTTCTCTACTGTGAGGTCGCTCAGCCATTAAATTAGTTCCAGCCCACTTTCTCCTTCCATGTCTTAATTTTTGGGGGGTATGAAGGTTTGGGGAAGTGGAAAGGAAGAGAGACAAAAGTCTGACATTCAGCTGGTGGGAAAGGTACAAGAAAATCTAAAGTCACTAAAGTTAAATGCTATATTTATTTATAATTTACTAACAAAAAAAATTACTAACTAAATGCATTACTAACCACGCTAATTAAGTTCTTGAGGTGTTTGCATCATGTGTTCAGTCATCACTAACTTGCTAAAGCTGGAGAGACCTAAGAGGTCTATCATGTAATATGTGCTCATTGCAATATATGATTACATAAACACGGTATTGCAATCTCTTTCTGGGAATCACAAATGATCAATAGGTACCTATTTTTTGTTCAAGCAAATAAACTATGATTTCCTTCCATTCAGAATTGGCAATTAGAAAAAAGTGACATACTACATACCCTAACAAATTCATACTGATTCATTTGGAAGTACCTTTAAAACCTGACAAATTTTTTCTTCAATAAAAACTACCTAACAGGTATTTGCATCAATTTCTAGCGATTTATGAAATGTTATCATCTGAGAAGCCTCAAGGCACTTCGTTGAATTCCAAATCATATGGACTACACTATTCTATTATCCATGACAATGAAGTAGTTACAATAACATCAACCATAATACTTAAGACAATTATTTTAACTTACTGAAACAAAGGTCTTTCTGCAAGATAAATTTAATCGTTTAAAATATAATCTGTTTAGGATCATCTTCCTAGTGTAAGCTACTTAGAGCCAGGACGTCCAGTTTACATCTTACCTGAAAACTGACTACTCGAGCTGCACCGTGAGGGAGAAAATCTTAAAGACTGTAAACACTTCATTGCATTTGGACTGCCTGATGTAAAAAAAGCAACCTGAGTGCTGACCGCTCTGCTGGTACAGCACTTTAGAAATAAGAAAGTAAAGGTTCCACTGTCATTGAAAAACCAAGACCACCTCTCTTAGCTCCCTTGCCTTTCTTGATAACATCATCATATATAAATTGTCCACACACGATTCTTTTTAGCTTGTGATATCTAAACAAATTCACAAAACTGTGTTATCATATACCTCATCTTACTGAGATGTGTGAATAATGTTACTGAGAACCACCACCAAAAACAAATGTCAGAGAAGAAAGGTCTTGACCTATTAAATTATCACTTTGTCAGTTTCTTCACAGTACTTCTGCTTTCAATCCAACGGGCTGAACATGCTGTGAATACTAAAAATTATGAAGCAAATGCTACAAATGCTTCAATAAAACATTTTTTGATGTCTGTGCACATGAGTACATACGCACACATAAAGAATAGTTCAGAATTTAAATAAATTTGTGTACGATTCAAACTCTCTAAATTGCAATATTTTTGCAGAACTTATTTGTAAATTTTGTCAGTGCCAACTGTAAGACTAGAACATTATTTACTTTAATACTGTTAAAATGCATCCTCATTCACAGATTTTGTGCACATATATTCTAAATCAAATCACCTTTATTAATTGCAAGAAGGCATATTCTGTAACTTGTATCAGTCTCACAATTTAGGTGCTCTACCTGAGAGCTAAAGCTATTATTGCTAGTTAGCTAATCGGTTACAATAACATTCAAGATTATTTAACTGATGATGTTGATGAAAAAAATTACAAAACAAAATTACTGAGGTTGTTTTCAACAGTAAAATTCGTCAGCAATTTCTGCAGATAAATTAATGCTGATACTCAAAAGTAGCTGTCAAGAAAGTTATAGCTGCAGGTAGAAATACACATAGGAAAATCTGTTCTGAAGAACAACAACTTCCCAAGGACAGTTTTTTCCATCAGACTATTTCATGAAACATAACAGTGTAGTCTTTGTACATAGACTCCAAGCAAAGATTTAGTAACTGTGATTTTCATATCGCTTAATCCCATTCAAAACTCTAATGAACTACCCTCTCAAAGGTATCCCACAATTCATTCACAAGGGTCATCTATGTGATGATGAAAGAATGTCTAGCATAACCCTAACTGATGTTTTAAAAAATCAACAAATCCATTTTTGATATTTTAGTGAAATATTCAGTAAAAGGAACGAGAGAAAACAGAAATGTTAAATTAAGGCCACAATATACTTGGTATCACTTTTGTCATATAACTAGTTTAGAAAATAACTTGTACCAGAAAATGCATATAATCTCCTAAATATGCATATTTAATACCTTAAACTTTCCTTTGGTGATATTCATGCTTTGCAAGAGGAATGATTAAACTCCACCACCAAGTAAAAAGCTGTCAGATGTCCCCACCCTTTATGGCTTAGTATTTTATACATTATCAATTAATGTTCTGCGAACACAAAGATCTCTATTTTGTGTTGTATCTAGAAGATAATCAGCTTTCTTTTACTTTGGCTAGCTTGTAGGTAACAAATAAACCAAAGAGAAGAACGTTTCTTTCTGAACATTGTGTGTTTCTATAATTGTGAATTCCAGATCAGAAAGCTTATTTGCTACGGTCCAGATCACTGTCTTACCCATCTAGAAGATTCATTGTTGTGGTGGTAACTTCAGTAAAAAGAAGGATCTTTCCAAGCTTCTTTGTTTGAAGATTCTCTTGATATGTCTTCAGGCTGAAATGTTCTGATGAGAAACTTCCCATCGCAGTGATGACTGGCATGAGAGATGGCGTTATCTCCATTTTTGATTCCAAGGATGAAACAAATTTAAGAGACACCTTGCTGGATGCTCTTAATCCTTCAGTATCTACATTTCCCTCGAGCCATTTCAGAAAAGCAAGATGGATTTCCTGTGGGCAAGGAAAATAAAATAAGGCATAGAAATACAGACCATAACATATGAAGACATACAAACACTCTTCCAAGAACATTTTTATTCAAGCAATCATCTTCTACTTCAAAACAGGAAAATTAGCTCAATTTCTTCAAAGATCAACTTCTGCTACTTGTTCTAATCCAGCCTGGCCTGACTACTCGGCACTCTCTTCCAAGACTTGAGACCACGCTCCTTTGCACTTTAATTACACTTAATCTTTCCCTATAACAGGGTTTGTCATGGTTCTGAAGCATCAAGGTGCATACATTCATGTGTATTATGCAGGTTTTTCAATATGCTAAGTTTCTTTGCTGGAAGCCCTTTAGTCTATTTCTAAGACTCAATTTGAAGGATAAAGCTAAGAAAAACATTTACTGATTTGTCAGTGGAATACCTGCTAAAAGGGCTCATATCTTCAGCTAACAGAAGCTTCACTACTAATACCTTAAATATAGACAAAAGTGGATGTTAATTAGCTAGCATGTAACGCAAGAATGCACCCAACTAAGAAAATTCTACTACCAGTGTACGAAATGCAGTTGTACATATGCTCTGTTGTCCTTGTCCCAGGCAATGGCACAGCTCATACACTTTTCTGAGCTAAAGACTTTAAATGTGAAATAAATATGTACATACATACATAATTTTATATATCTACATACCAAAACTTTGATTTTTCTCTCCTTTATTTTAGATTATTTAGGAACACTTTTTTTTTTTTTAAATGTGAAATGAAGAGATTAATTATTTGGATTACTACCTGTCTGGTGACACTCTGAAACAACTGTTAACACATTCACAGAACTCTTTCTGGAGATATCTAATTCTATTTTGAGAGATTTGATATGAAACGTTTGCCATGTCTTTAGAAATCGTAAGTTAACTTCCCACAAACACATATGCTGTGACTTCTTTTTGTTAAGTGTGTAGCTTAGATTTCAAAGAGCTCTCCTAGTAGAGACAATGTGGTTATTTATATGATATGAAACCACAAAAATTTGTGTATTCTATTCTACTGAAAATAATGTACTAGAGATTCTTGCCCTCAAATTTTTTAAGAGGAAGACATTTGACTTCTTTACAAAAAGCTTCTAACCATATATATGCTCCTCCTTCCCATTACTGCCGTATCTGGGAACCAGAATACGAGTGTTTCCTATGTCAGTACTGAAGCCAGGACTAAGCTCTCTTGCCCTTCAACAAGATGTCCCTGAGGCCCAGCCCAACTCTTTAAAACCTACAAAGTGATATTAGGAGCAAACTTCCTATAAAGACTTATCTATCCAAGGAATTACTCCAATTTTCCAAATCTCATTGTTATATCTTAAGAAGGATGAGAGAAGCGGTCCTGTTCCTAACACCTTTCTATAGATTTTCCATCCTCAGAAACTACACATTCTCAAGTTTCACATGGACACTGCTTCTTGTGTGACGTTCTTTGTGTGCTGAATGTCATCAGACTTACTGGTTTGCAGCCCTGTAGTACGGGCAGCAGAGCATAACAGGAAGAAAGGAACAGTCTCTTTCCAAATGCAATAAGGCACTAGTTTCTAAGCCCCAGGACAACCTAAGAGTGAATCAGTAGCTAAATCTAAGTTACAGAGATATGACTTTTCATTTCCTGGTTTTCTAAAGCTCCACCTCAACTCATTCCATCTAACTTCTTGCAAAAAATACGCTTTAAATATTTTCTTTCCTGGGTGGGTTTTTTTTTTTTTTGCATACACATCATAAATGATGATGTGGCATTATAGGTTTTATAAAAATTTCTTTGACTTGATCTGCATGAAGCACGTGTATCTTCACTTAGTGTAGTATCATACCTTTGACAGACCACTGCTAAATTCTTCACGCACTATCCTTGTTTTACACACAGAGTAACTTATTAGCTGTAACTGATATTTAGAAAAATTATAGCTTTCATTCTTTGAGGGAGTATACAAAAACCGTGCTTAGTCAGAAAGTGCATTTTCCTATTGCTTTCCAAACACAGAAATTCATTTAGCATAACCGAGAGTGCAAGTCCTAGACACAAAAACATAATTTTAACTGACATAATGATGGGTTTACAGACTTGCAGAAATGGACATTAAGTTAAAAAATAAAGGTGCTTAAAGTGTTATTACATTCTAAGCAAACAGTGAAAGTGCTCGATACTACGCTTGAGAAAGTCTGGTGTACTTTTGCCACAGCATACTTTCTGAAAAAAGTGAAACAGCATATATTTATGCATGATGTTACATTATTACAAATATACCACACAATTCCTACCATTTATCTTCTGGAGTATATTCTTTCAGGTGATTTTCCCCATAATTTTTAGGTTTACTTCTTGATTTAATTTTCTTGTTTCTAGTGCATACTGAACCATTTAAGAATTGCTACAAATATGTAATGATGAAGTTAATTTTTTCCATAATGTATACATTTATTGAGCTGATCAAAAATATAAACATGAGTAGTACATAATCAAGAATGGCATTTGATTTTTAAGAATTCCTAAAAAATATGGTTTTACATTTTTAATGAAGCAAAGTTTCAAGTACTGTCTGAGTGCACGCTAGAAAAATCAATTTTCACTCTAAGAACCTCCTTCACACAAAGTTACAGAAACACGGATGCTGAACCAATGCATTTCAGTCCCCACAATTGTACTGGCACACAGGGAAGTACATTTTTGTATAATGAAATAAACGTATACAAGAAGCCAGGGTTAACCTCTGCTTCAACTCCATTTGAAAGGAATATAATCACGTCAGAACCTGAACTGTGCGATTTGTTCCTTAAGCTCAGGATTTAGCTTTGAATTCATAACCTGTCCTCAGTTGCATCTGCCGTTCTGCAGCAACCTCTGGTGGGCGTTTAAATGAAAAGCGTTGGTTCAGCAACTCTCTGGCCTTCCACACCGCTGGGACCAGATGAGGTGTGTCAAGCAAGGTACCCAACACAAGGTAAGGGAATACCCAAACTCCTGGCCACCGCTTACCTTGACCACTATCAAAATCCTAAAGCATGCAGGTACAAGCTTTAAGTGAGTATGCAACCAAAAAACCTGTCGCTGTTACAAATTCAGGCACCGACAATAATATCTGCAGCAACTTGCCCATACAATCGTACTAAAATCTGTGTAATGCATATTATCAGTAACGTACTTCGTAAATATAACTACACTTGGTTTAGGGTGGCACAGACATATTCTGAAATTGTTAATCATCATTACTGCATCAGTTTGAGACAGGAGAACCAAAGTCAAGCCAAACTTAAATTTCATATAAAACTGATCATTTTTCAAATCACATTTTATATGTATATTCTCTAAAGCAAAGATATTGCCTTCTTTCTGAAAGAAAGAATGGTATGTGATATTTCAAACAAAACACTTTGTGACAAGAGATGTAATCAGCTTTTCATAGTTAAAATAACCAACTACAAATATTTATAATGAGAAAAATTTTCTATCCATATTTTAAATGGTAAAAGCACAATATATTTTCAACGCATAGTAAAAAACAACTACCAAAAGCAGAAAAGGACTATACGAACAGGAACTACCCACCACTTTTCACTAAGAAATCCTCCCCCAGCACTCCAAAGCACAACTTAAATCCTCCCAGACAGAAGCATGGAGAGAGATGAAATTTCAAAGCAGTGACAGCCTCACTGACCCCAGAGACAAACCGATCAACCAGCAGAATTTTGACTGACTGAAAGTCTTAATAAATGAAAAGTTGTCCTGAGCAGAAAAGGAGATACAGCGGATGTTAATTCACAAAATTCGTAGAAACAGAGAGTTAAGATACTGCATACTATATACCCTCAGCACCTCCACTGATCAGCACAAAGGTTTATTAGGGGTCACTGTATCAAGCATTCGAGGTCTGACATTGTATGTTGTTGAACTAAAGTTTAAATGGCAATTATAATGTAAAGAAGAAAGAGTAAAAGCTGTATTTTGTTTATGATTTAACATCTGCTTTCTATGATTCTAAGTTTGGTCAGGTGTGTGAAGAAACTGCTATGTAACAGAAGTTTTCTTTTGCCGTTTAAAATTATTTTTATTTTCATAATCATTAGTTTCACTGCTTCCTAGCTCTTACTTAGCAGTTGAGATTGAATAAAAAGGAGAAAAGAGAGAGACATAAGAGACAAAAACCAGTTGCATATGGACCCCTTCTCTATTATAGCATAAAATAACAGAAAATTACAGCTCCTGATGGAGAAGATTTTATTTGCACCTGGGCTCTATCAGCCAATGAGACTTACACACAAAGCACATAAACTTTCAGTTATAATGGTTCACAATAATCCCAAATCCAAGCTTTTAGTCTTGCATTCTACTTACATATGTAGTTTTGATGTATTTTCTTATTTTTATACATATGTTCATATACGCACACAGATATATGCAAGTACCTCTCTCACTGGGCATATTCAGGAGCTGCTCTTTTCTACCAAACTCTGTGACGATAGATCTCAAACTCTGTATCAATGGAATTCTTTGTTGAGACAAAATTCAGTCACAGCCTAAATTCATTTGGTTTCTATTAAAAATACGGAGGCGAAACTAAATGAAAGCTAAAAATATAATGCCATAACAAAAACAAACATTATACAGTCAGCTCTCTCCCTTCTTGGGAGGAAAATGAGAACATTTTAACTACTGATGCTCTACCCGATGACTCAATATTGTGACTACAATATAATACTGTATTTTAGCTATTGCTTGTTGAGTAAGTGAGGCCAAGTATTCACTTTCTGGATACATAACTACAACACCATTCAACAATTTTTCTCCTTCCTTTGTATAAATTGTAATTGCTTCCAATGAACTCCCTCTATTTTTGCTTTACTGCACTTCAAAAAAAGTTTGCAGTTGATGTATTGATTCATATATCATCAGTTAATGTACTCATTAAATCACATACATATATACATTTATTAACTGCAAACAAGCGTAGATCGCACAGGCGTAAAGTACCAATCTTTTAGAAAAGCACATGAATAGCCCGTTTGGAGCATAACCACATTTATAGACATCACACCTTCAATATGGCTAACCTGCTTGTTTTTTCTGAATTGGCTGTTTTCAAGTGAGTATTATTAGGTTCAGGTATGATCTTAAATGTATATATTTCATCTGAATTCTATAATAGCACTGATGGAAAAAGAACACATTTTAATAAAGAGTGCACGGTATTTGGAATCTGATTCCAACTTCAGAATATAAAAAATACACACTTGCATATACATATACACAAAAAAAAAATCCCCCTTGTATTACACAGCTTTGCTCAACAGCCCTACAAGTTTAAAGGTGATAAATTAGCCACTGGAGAGCTTCCATAGCATCTCTTGAATCCAATAGAAACAAACTGAAGTCCAATGTGGTAGTAAGCAGTAAGCTGGCGCCAGCAAAAAACACATCTACAGTGGCAACTCCAGCCCTGAATGCTAGCGACTTAGGAGGCCAGCAGCAGGAAAAGTCGGCTATTAGCACAAGAGGGCAAGGTTTTGGCAGACTTTTCTGACTAATGAGGCACACAAAATGCTTTTCTGATGTTGCCTGTGTTTTTACTTCCTGTAATAATGCCATACTTTGAGATCTGAAGCAGATTACAGTTTCATAACGCAACCATAGCCCCATTTTAAAATAATTTTCATACTTAGTCAATATAGAAGAATGCTAAAAATAAATAAATATTAAATGGCACCAAAAAACCTTACTGTAAATATACAGAAAAATGTGAAGTTACATACTATCCTTATTGCTTTCAAACCCTAGCATATATATATAAGCTTTTACTGAGGCTTTGAAAAACATTTCACAAATATTAAGTTTAGTACAACAACCATTCATTAAAAGGTATTATTTTGTTTTAGAAGGGGCGGGGGGAACCCAGTACGATGTCTTTCTCTTTAGGAAAAAAATGAAGAAAGGAGGGCAGGGGGGAAGGAGGGGAACAAAACAAAAGATAATTTCTTGCTGATCCTTGACAGATGGGGATGAAAAACAGGCCTGCTGTAACCCCTTCCATAGAAACACTCACAGAGATGGGAGGGAGGCTGCTCTTCCCTTCCAAGGAAAACAATACCGGCAATTAAGGTGTAGTGGCCACCTTCTACTAGTTCAGCAGGACTTAGGAAAGCTGTAGATAGCAGATGTATTATTTGTGTTAGTGTGTCAAAGCCAGTATATCTAACCAGACAACCAGGTTAAGAGATTTCATTAGATAGTCATAATCATTATTTCAATACTGTTCAGATGTCATTCATATGTAAAAACATTACCAAACCACACATCAATGCCTGGAGTCCTGAACAGTTACCCTTACAGACTTAAGTAAGTGTAAGCTTGAAGATGGATTTTCTAACAACTGAAACATGCAAAAATAAACAGAACTGTAACACACAAAGACTATTTACAACACATTCAAAATCTGATCTGAAATATATAAAGTACTCGATTTCATTTCCAGAAAACATATATAGAGAGCTTTTAATATTAACTGCTTATAATTAATTTCAAAGTTCAGTCCTTGTTCAAGGAAATAGGTAAAAACTGAGCAAGCTAGATAGCTTCCCTCCATGGCCCCACTGGTTGCTTTTAATCTACCTTCAGATTATTTGCAATATTTTTATTTGTTTTGCATATTTTGTTAATAGGAAGACATATTTTAGCTGAGGTCGCTGCTCTAGGTTAAGTCAGGGGAGAATCTGTGCATCTGTCTTACTCCATTCAGCATGCAGAGGGCCATTATTTTCATGATTCTATGTTTTAGTACATAGTATGAAAATCTTAGGAAGGAGAGAAATCCCAGTGCTTCACTCCCTCCTTTCCCCATCCCCCAAAGAACTTCATAAAGATTTTATTGTAGTACAACCGAGGTACATTCTCATTTCATGTTCTCATGAACTTCTGTAGTTCCTTGGCTGGTATTTGCTATGCATTCTCAGGATACTACATAACTAGGAAATCTGTTTCAGTTTATTAATAATCTTTTGATATTTCCTAAACCCAGATACAGTGCAAAACATGATCTGATTGCATAAAATATGGAAGGGCATTTAGAAAGATGGCAGGGTTTGGTAGCTTTTTTTAATTCACAACCAACTGGATTTTTAGGAGTCTCTAGTGGTTTGGGTAGTTACTTTAGTCTGCGATACACTTTCTCAAGAGAGGCACAAACAGCTAATCATTTTTAAAAGATCATTGCAGAGACCAAGTTCCTTATTTTTGTCTCTGCACTTCAGCATGTTTTTAAAAACAAGTATTACATTACATCAGCAGTTACACAGAGCATCATCTCAGCAGTAAGCAGAGTTGAAACAGTCATATATAGAAGTGCGTCCATTCCGCCAACTGATGTGTGGAATATCTAGTCCATAAAAGGGAAAGACTTAACAAAGTGTTGCAAGGTATCCTTATCGTTTTTATCGGAGTTACATTTCTTTGAACATGAAGCATCTTAGATTTCAACCCATTCCCAGTCTACATGTCCAGCAACTGCTCATAAATCTGTGCCTGAATTTGAATCCAAAATTAAGTTTAGCTTTAAAAAGCACCGTATGTGGGCAGAAAATTAATTTATCCAATGTGCAGCAGTCCATTCTAAAAACAAGCTGCAGAGCCCAGGTCAGAATTTACCGACTAACGAAAAATATGTCAGATGTTAACTTCTGTAGAGAAAAGAATGCTGTCAATAAGGTTAAAAATAAAATAAAATGTAATCAACTACCAATGAAAAGGAAAAATGGTCTTCATGTCAAGATTTTTATATTGGGCTCTCTCGGCTTTTAGCAGAGTGTTACGCTTAGGTATTAGGTGGTAGAAGGCACATGCTATCATTTAGTCATGCAAAACATATAGAGGAAATGAGGCAATCACATTTTTTCTTTATTGTTATATGCAAAAAACGTATCAAAAATTCTTTAAAGGATGGAACAATTAAAAAAAGGAAAAAAAAGGAGCGAACGTGCACTGCTCTAAGCAGAACACATTTGTTTTGATTTCTCAGTTTTGATGAAGTACTACCATTTACAGTCCCTAACTGTAACAGCTTTTGCAGCCACAGGACAAGGCTGGCTACAGAAGGCCCCACTGCACCGGGTCCTCAACACAAACCAGAGCCGAACGAAGGAAGAGGGAGGAGAGCAGAGCAACGCTGTAAGGTGCATCCTGGCTTTTGCTTTTGTTACTCAGCTGCAACAGAACAGTCTGGAAGCAATCTTCCCAGCAGCTGCTCTCATCAACAAACTGTTTATTGTAAGAAAGTGGCTGGGTCAAAGGCTAAACGTCATCCAGAACCAAAAGCGTATCTTTAAAAAAAAAAAAAACCCTGAAGACGTCCATGCATATGAAAAAAGCACATTGCATATGAAACAGAACCATATTCCATTCTGAAAGGCCAAAAGTCTACTTAAAGAAAAATTCCTTAATTTGATGAAGCAGTATTTTGTAATGTTGCACTAATTTACTGTGGCTTGTGCTGGTTTTAAGACCTGCGCAAGGTTTCTAATAAAAACAGAAGTCACTTAAAATTCAATCTGTGCTTTATGGTAAAAATAATAATAACAGAGTTGTATTAAAAATATTCTAAAATACTTTATTAACATTTATTAACACTAAGTAAGTTAGCACCATATTCACATATAACTACAACAAAATGAGTACTCCTCTAATGCATTACAAATGCATCATCAACATGTTTACACAAGTTGAAAAGAAAGGTTTAGGCTTAGTATCAGTTTTGCAAAAACTAAAATAAAATTGCAGGTTTTATGATGCAGGTAAGCAGAGCAATACGATGTACTAAACGCAAGTGTATTAAATCCTTCACAAGCACTTGCCAAGTCAATTTCAAACCTTATTTGAAAACTTTTGAATGCAACAGACCATATTCAGATGTCAAAACCTCTTCCAGAATTCCCAGATCCCTCAAGAATCACTAAAGGGTTGAATTCAACCAGCTTTTAAGCCAAGAGTACTTTAAAATATTGTAATCGCGTGTTACCATATAACTACAGCTAAGCATGTGAACACACACGTACACAAAAAGCAAGGAAGAAAGAATGTATGCATCAAAACTCCCTCATATTAAGCATAATTTAGTAATATCAATGATAAAAAGTTTTAGTTTAAACTAAAGTACACTAAAAATTACAGGACGAAATCTCATTTAGTGGTTTGTAGCTCCTAATCTCAGAAATTAAACAGTATATGACCATCTATGCAAGGTAAATGGGTTTAATAACATAGCACGGTAATTGGAATACATTTGCTGCAACAAACTATAAAGCTGACTTTGACGGTAAAGGATCAATAAGAACAAGGTCTACCTTTGACATAACATCACTACGTAACACTTCACAAAAATGAGCGTTGCAATGAAAGGGCTGATAAATCAGAGGACTAGTAGGTGTTGATTTATCCTACCAGAAAAAGGTGTGATACATTACGGTTTGACCATTTAATCCTTCATGACACCTACTTTGTAACAAAGCTGTTGTTATTTTTTTGAAGAAAAGTGTACAGTAAATTGAGCATGTGTGCAACTGTGCTAAAAATAAGTACAGAGAAACCAGGCAGAAGGGAAAAGACATTCCACTTTTGCACTAAAATCTGAACATTATGCATATTAAAGCGGGTTTAAAACCAAAAATAATCAAAGTCATGTTTAGAAGAATAAGTTAAGATATAAATCTATCTCTAAATGCTGTACATATTTATTTTAAATTACTCTCAAAAGTATCCTGTATTGACTAGAAAAAAAAAATACAGAAGAATTTTGTTCTCAGCTAATAGGGCAATAAATTAGATGCAATATATTCAGCTGGTAAAACTGGCTCTGTTAAACAGCTATAACATAATAGTATTTTTATTTGGTACCAAAACTTATTTTTTTTAACTGAGGATAAAATTGTTTGTTGAAAATCTTGGCATTATTAGTAGAATGAGTTAAATAAATAAAACCTAAGAAAATATTTTTTCTTTGCACTGATAATACACAGTTCTTAGTCTAAGGTTTTCCATCAGGTATGTTTTGCCTTTCAACAGGTTTATATACACAAAATGTGAGCGAATTTAGTGTTCATGAATATGAAATAGTAGAACAGGAGCCAAGGATTCTCCTCTTAGCACTGCAAACATGATATAAACTTGAACAACGAGATTTCAGCTGTAACCTAATTTTCGCCTGTTCTGACCAAAACCTCCGCATTCTGTCACAATGTAAGGTTTTTTGAGCTAAAGAAATGTCTGTGAAATATTTGCATGGAACCACAACACATTCTAACATGTACCATAACTCAGAGATTACAATAAATTTACGTCCCTGAAGTTGCACAGCTGATGTTCAGCATGTATCATATATTTTATAATGATTTCTAAAATATATTTAGGTTGACATAACAATTTATAAATTTAAAAAAAAGATATTAAAGGAAACATCTTAGAAAAGAAGAATTTATTGGAAATTATATGCTATAACGGCAAGAATATGCTTGTGATGTTATTTATACTATACATATTTGGAGATAAAAAATGGTATTAAGATAACAACTACTAATTTTCACTGTAACTAAGATATTGTGAATCAAGGAACCTAAAAAAACAAAAAAAAAGAGCATGACAGCATGGAATTATTTAAAAAAAAAGTTTAAAAATGCTTTTTATTTGGGAGAGCCTAAATAAAAGGCTTCGAAAGCAAAGCCTTGCTTTTAAGCAAGAAGTTAAGCTTCTTGCTTCAAAAATATGTCATATTCATATACAGCGATGTAAAATTTAGGTATTAAATTGAGAACTCTGAAGGAAGCCTCAATAATATTCATTTTATCACAAATAAACAAATTTTTCTTACAAAACACGGGGGAAAGCACAGTATTCACACCCATGTACTATAATGCTAGGTTCTAAGAGTGAATCATACAAATTACATTTCAATTATCCCAGCTGCATGTTTTCTACTGCATTGTAATTCTCTCCCTTTTTCAGCCCTTTTCAGATTTAACACTTGCTGTCTTCTGCTGGGATTGAAACCTTGTTCAGAACAAGAGGTGTAAAAATTCTTCTTCAGAGGAAAAACAAGAAGATAGTAAACAAATCATTCCCATAGCTGTAAGGCTCCTGATACACAGGCAGCTTCAAGAACTAACTCCAGAGCCAACCTCCTTAGAGAGCAGCCATCTGAAAGCATTTCTGCAATTGTCAAGGATAAATGGGAAAAAAACTCCACAAATTTAGTTTGTCCTTTAAAGTTGGGCATACAACATACTTAACTCTCACAGGGATGAGGTCAAACATTTAGCTAGACAAAACCTTTAGCTATTCCAGGGCTGAGTTCACTTTAGTCAAGTCATATACACCACTAGCTTCTACTCCAAAACACCACACTTGGCATATAGAACTTACAGTATTGCAGACAACACAGCAGAAGTCGAAACTCAGGATGACATTTAGGGGTTTAGGAGTGACTTTGGGAAACAAGGCACTCAAAGAAGCAAACAAGAACAGACTTAAGACGGAGGCAGTGTATGAGAAGTGGTCAAAAGAAGCAAATACAGTCAGTCAGAAGCACTTTTGACAATGGCACATTCTGTATTCTGAAGGACTTCTGATTCTCTTGACTTGCCTGTGAGGATAACCACCTGTTTCTGTGCTTCGGAATATTTATGGTCTATTACTGCTAAAAGAGTTGAGGGAAGACCCAATCTGTCAAACTAAATTTTGCAATATTCGTCAATGCAAATGGTAACACTTCCTGTCGAATGCAGCCCAAAGAGACCTCATTTAATAAAATCTAACCACAATGCTCAGAAACATGCTCTTGCATTATTTTAAGACTCAACTGAATACCACGCCTGAAAAAGAAGATGGCTTCATTTTTTAGACTTTTCCCATTAAAAAGTAGTATTAACCTAGATAAGGAAATGTCTTGGGGGTAGCAGTCTGGAGGGGACAACAAAATACAGCTTTATGGAAATACCTGCTGGAAGCTATGTAAACAGTAAATGCTTGCTGCGTATGGGCACAAATGTAGTCTATTGCAAAGGCTGTAACTGCAACGCAAGCCTTAAACTTCTGACAAAGCACAAAATCTTTGAAGTGGAGTAACAGTAGAACTTAATGTAATTTTTCGTTTCAGCTCAGCAACCAGTGAGTGAAAGAGGATTCCGGCAGCCAAGGCATATGGCTTTATTGTGCCATATACTCAGCTTCTGACTGACCATAGAAAGTGGTAGAAG
>VXBO01012520.1:1386847-1398042 GCA_013400135.1 Rhinoptilus africanus
CTCAGTTCAAAACATTCCTGATATCAACTGTTCTCATTTAAAATAATGACAGAAGTATTCTAAAGGCAAAGTACAACTTTTAAATGTTTTCAGGTATTTCTAAGGAATTCAAACAAGCAGCTCAAATATTTATGGCCGTTCACAGCTCATACTGCTTATGGTAACTTTGGGAAAGTGCCCCTCTCTATACAGGAAGCAAAAAATAAGAATAAGCATTTACTTTCAGCTACTGTTTTTTCTTTTCCATCAGCTAATATATTGTAGTAATATACCAACACATAAAATGCAGTCAAAAAAATGCAAACTAATTAAATAACTTTTATCTCTGCAGCTCCTCTTCCTATCAAGTAGCTGTGGTACACAAACTAATCATACCACCAATAATTCCATTTTGGAAAGAAAAAAAAGTGTGTCTTCCAGACCATAAAAATGCATGGATAATTGCTTATTTTATGTAATGAGTTCTAAAGTCAAAACATGACATACGTATTTTTTTAACTTAAATCTTGAGACTTACGCATAAAGAACAACTATTTTTCCTTATCTGCAAAAGAACTTCAGAAATATCTGACAGAATTAATTTTTGTTGGTTTTTGACTACATGGAAATACTGGGACATGATCCCACAAAATAGTTCTCTCCATCTCAAAATTCAGAGGATCTTAAGATGTTTTGCAACTCTTAAAAGTTGTCTTTATACAACAGATAGAGATCATCCGGACACAGCTTTTTAAAGCAAAGATGGTCATATGGTTTCTCCAACTGAATATTATAATGAGAACAATGTAACTTTTCTACTGGATTTATGACCTACTTCATCACTTGAAAGGTAAGTTACAAAAAAATGATGGCCAATTACTTTGTTGCAAGTGTAACATCAAAAAAGATAAGGCAAATAGAAAAAAGAAAACATATGCATACTATTCAATAATACACATTATATCCATAATTTCCCTTCACATTTGGATTTTAGCAAAGAATTGCCTGATCTTTATTTTCTTTCTGAAGTTGTTAAAACATGTTATTATTCACTTTCTAGTAAGCCTATATTGAAGGGGAAGAAGCTGAATAAAAATCTAGACGCTGGTTGTTTGTCTGAAGAATGTTTTGAGACTCAGCAGTCTGTGTATCCACTTCTAAAGACTTAAATTGTTAAATAATCTACCGTTCTGTCTTCAAATCTTAGTTGTCACCATGTAAAAAAATTGCTAATTCATTATGGCACTACTACACTTAAACTGCAGCAGGGATTCTAATCCATGTTAAAACAAGTAGGGACAGACTGCACTAGTCTCCTCAATCCCACCAGGGCTTGGCTTTAACCATTATTTTAATTATACATTTATTCAGTTCTTACAAATTAAGAAGGATATTTTGAAATGTTTTCTGAAGGACTTAAAATATTTCTGTAAAATATTCTGCAAGCTGTAAAAATCAAATGTTCTATCTTAGTGAAATGATCAGTCCAAAGTAGCACAGATTTTATAGCCAAAGTTTTTAGGTATGCACAATAATAACTTGCAGCTGTAGGAAATGCTAGAAAATGCAGTAATACAAATTGGTTTCTATATGGTCAAGCCTTGCTCCTTACCTCTGTCTCTTCAGCTGTTACCCCATTCCCCTCTCTCCTCCTCCCACAGAGTGTCTGGCTTCTCTTTCATCTGGTATCAAACTAGATCCACTAGCTCTTCCTCCTGAGGTTTTTCTCTCTCAAAAAAGTTCTTACCCTCATCAGTCAAAGAGCATGCTCCAATTTACACACTAGATGAATAACTCTATCCCAACTTTTCTCAGGGCTGGAGTTCTTCTCTAGGGCCAGTCGCCTTCTCTGGGCCTGTGCCACTTTCATAATTTCTACTCTATCATGCATTTATTAAGGAGGGGGTAAAGAAAGAAGACAATTTCATTTCTGAAACTTGAGGTTGCCAATATGGCTAATACAGTAAGATTATATACAGACTTTTTAAAAATATACATATTAACACACATACACACAGACTTATACAAGTGTGTGTGTATATATATATTTAATTACATACAGACATAGTGCCGTACTTGTCTAGTATGGAACAGACTATTGTACTAGCACAGAACTTCACCACAGTTATAGATCCTCTAGTGTTTGCATGGGGAAGTGCTGGCACCGATGAAACGGTGACCAGCTGAAACTCTTAAAATTAAATCATGTAACCCTGTGAAGCGCAGCTCTGTATAATGTAACTGTAAGAATACAGGTTGCCCTGATGGGACTTAGCTACACAGCACTTTTACAGATGATACTTTTACTGGCAAATAAAAATACACATATCATGAAAATGGACAGAACAAGATTTATTCTGATTTTTTTTTCTTCTGAGAAAACCTTGTGTCAATATTCATGTAAATCCTTTGCAATTAATGTCACCACTACAATTGCCAAGTACAGTGATTTACTAAACTGTAACACATTCCACTTGTTGTGAAGACCGATTAAAACTCAAATAAAAAAAGCTTTCGCATAAAAGTTGTAGTAGAAACTACAGCAAACTCTGATTTAAGCTAACAGCTGTTCTTTAATCAGCTTTTCACTGTAAGAACTGCATAACGTCAGCCAGATAGTCACATGTCAAATTCCATTCTCACTGCACCTGGAATTTCATGATTTCCTCAACATGTCAAAAATCTCAAATAATTTCTTAAAATGAACTGTCAAATGATAAATACAACAGAATCTGTAAGTCAGCCCATTCCCTATCAACTACTGACACACCATACTTGAAAGTGTTTGTTGTGTTTGGGTTTTTTTGCAGTCTTCATCTTCTTTGATGACAAACTCTGAGAATACCAAAATGACTTTTAAATCAATGATAACTCTAATTAAACTCCCATCCTAATTTTCCAGAATTTAAGCTTGATAAACTTAAATAATAAGCTTTGTGTTTTGGATAATTTTTTTCTGATAGCCTTATTGTGTAAGTGAATTGTCAAAGAGTTGTTAAGAGTCAAAGAAATATATACATAAGGACTCGATGCAGTAAATGCACTGTTTTGAAAACAGGTAAAGTTTGTGGTTTTATCTTTTTTGACGAGTAATATAAGGTGACACTTCTATTTCCTCCCAGTTATATATTTTTATTCAACTTTTCCCTTTAATTACAATTCATAATCGTATATCATCTAGCCATAATTTGTTTAAAAGTAAAGACACAAAAGAAGCACTAATTAAATTGTTAGATCACCATTATAATGATTTCTCATTGTGGAAATGTATCGTCATTTCTGAGCAATGGTAACATGATAGCATCTCACAGGACTCCAGCTGATGCCAAGCCTGTTCTCATTTTCCCAGTCTCACTTACATAAATTAGCTACAGGCCCCACTGACAGTCAGAGAATCTCAACTTTTTTATGTTTGGAAATACTCCACTTTTGTCAGATCTTTACCACTGAGGTCATACTAAACAAATGGATGCCAAATTGCCACGGATCTCCACAGTGTTTGTCACAAGTTATGGATTTTTGCTATCTAAAATCACCCATCTGCTCAAAGGCAGTACCCTGAACCCTGACTCCAAAAGGTTTATCAGTTACAACTTTTGAGTGCTGAAACAAAATCCAAGACCAGTCACTTTAATTACAGCCTTCACATTAAGATAGAATGTGTATCTGTGTTAGACACAGAGCTAACATGAACTTGGATTAGTCTGACACTGTGGATTTTACTTTTTCAATTTAGGTTCCTACTACAAACTCCAAGAAAAAACTGAAACTAAGAAAACTCAGCCTCGCACATTGGCTAGCAGTGCTTTATGCTGACTGACCTATACTCAAGAAAGGGTCCTCAACTCTAATGCTATTCTCTGTCATTTCAGGAGTGAGAAGTTAATAGAAGACACGAACATCAAACTCACAAATGTTTTAAATATATATTACATAAGCCATTCTGAAAGGATAATAAAATTATCCATTCTCTGCGGTACAGAAAGAACACGCTTACTGATGAAAGTGGTTCCGAAGTATCATGCACACTGACTTGAAGCAAGCCTTGAAACATGATAGAATACACTTCAATGAGTTCCACTTTGGTCAGATGCCAGCACATAATAATTTCATATCAGAGCTAGCTCTACAATAAGATGAAACGCTACTCAGTACAAAAGGCACTAACTTTTAGTTCTCACAGCAGCATAAAGACCCTTTTTATGGAGATTGTTATAAACAAGATATTTTCTTTCATTCCCCAAAGCTTCTTGCATTTCCCAAATGGTTGTCAATAACATTTACTGAATCAATACATAGTCAAAAAGTTGTTTACAAACCATAATGGAACGTAAGTATGCTATTCATTATTATGTGCCTACAAATGTGATTCATGGTTGTTTAACATAAACAGCACGCTTGCTGCTATCACGCAAGAAGGAAAACACGTTTTTAACTAGAGAAGTGTAAAATAAAGGGCATGTTTGCCAGATTACTCTTTCTCCCTCCCCCAAATACATGGTAAATATTCCTTGAAGGTAAACAACAGAACAGCAGAAGGTAGCTTTAGCAAGCACCTGGAATTACTTGGCCCCATATCTGGAGTCCCCTTCATCTCCCATCAAGATTTCTTAATTGAAAATGTTTTTCTGTATTTTGACACTACATACCATCAATTCTGGTAGAATTTAAAATGCAGCTTTAAAATTGAGTAAATATTATACAAGGCAGCCTCTGCAAACACACAAATATATTTCAATGCAAAACTATATACAAAACCCTATGCATAAGATGTTTTCCGTCCCTTCCTTATTTTTCACTTTACTCTCTGTTCTCTAAATCCAGCTCATAAGTGACCCCTAGTGGTCAGACACCTTCCCTCACCAAAGGAGCTGTAAAAAAAAGCCACAATTGCATCCAGCTTTTAGGAGAGATTTTTAATAGAGATTCCCGGTGATTTTAATATAATACCAAGACTAATGTAGCTCAGCTGGGCAGGTATGCTGCTCAATACAGGAGTCTCACGGTGCTGGTGAATGCACTGAAAACACCTGCAGCATGCCAGCCTTTCTTCAACAAACAGCTCCAGGGAGAAGTCTGAAGGAACTTTCATGAGTGAACAAATTAAGAGGCAATTTAGCCTTCTGATACTTACAGGAACCAGCAAGAGCAAAGCTCAACTGTCAGTCAGATCCTGAGCCTGGACCACTGAGTGAGCATCCAGGAAAAGCAATCTCTATCGAACACTTTAATTTTGTCTCAAAAGTTAGTAAAAAAACATTTATAGTTTCATAGTTGTTTTGCATTTTAACATTGTTTAAAAAAATGCAGCCTCTGAGCAGAAAGCCAGGAAAGCCTAGTTTCTTGTAACTGCATCTCACAGTTTAAGTGCAATAGCCCTCATCCTCTTTTTCTCCAAGCCTTCTACATAGAGTTACTCTTACTACTTCCAGTACCTCCCACACCACCTCTTCCCTCTCTCACCTTTCTCAACAGGGCCAGCTAAATGCTTCTCAGCAGCATAGGCAAAAGGGTTTTTTTAAGAACAGGACAATTTTTCAGGGCAAGATGTCAATTTAATGACCATTACTGATCCAAGTAAGCTCTTCATATCTAAAGAGAGCCAAAACAAGACACTCCCTTCATCCTCTGGAGAGGGAGGACTGCTCCTGTTTACAGGCAGTGAGACCAGCAAGGCTCCAGTCAACAGCAGAGACCTGAAAATTCAGAAAGCACTGCCCTTCCCTGCCCCTCTCCCTTATCTGGTGGTGGGGAGGTGTTATGAAAGGAAGGAGCCAGTTCAATATCGCATTGATGTTCTTTCTGTGAGAGCAGTGTGGTGCTTCCCTTGTCACGCTCTTATCACCCCTTTCAGCTACTGGGAAGAACACAGGTGTCAGGCAGTAAACCTACAGTTATCTATTACTGTTCATATCATTGCAGCTCCCCATAAAAACCACCTATAGCAGCTATACATAGAACTGGTATCACCTTACCACATCTACCCTGTATCTCCAAGCTCCCCTATGTCACTTCCCTGTGACACCACATCCCTTCCTTCACAGCAACACATTAAGTCCCTCATGAGTTCCTGACTCTTTACTACCTCTTGCCCTGACAGCTGGGTGGGGAGCAGAAAAGGGTGGGCATTTCTGTCAAGAGCAGTGTTCAGGCAGACTGGCAGTCCCACTAGCATCTCTATTTATAGCCAGGCAAGACTGACAGGTTGCCTTGACATATAGCGAGCTTTGAAAAGCATCCTGCCCTGGACTGTATGTTATAATGTTTGCTATAGAAACTCAGCTTCTTTTAAGCTTTTACATCTACCAAATAGTTGGAACACAAAAATTTTAAAGTTTTACTGAAGAACTGGCAGATCTATCAGGCAACTACAATAATAAAGGTATGCAGAATAATAGAAGATTGAGGAGGAAGAAGAAAGATGAAAGATGCGCTAAAATATACTTATTCCACCTCTGTATACTACAGGACTGTATGACAAGTTTTACAGAACTGAGGTGCAAGAGGAAATACCCATCTCACTCATGCTTCACCTTCCTTCAAGTCTCGTAGTTCATCCTTCCTCTCTATGCTAGAAAGGGATGCATCCCTCCTCTCAATTACTCTATTAAATTACCAGAGATTAAGAAATTACCCTGTGCTTGGTAAGCCACAGTAACTGAACATAATCATTCTCTCAGCCATTCACAAGTGTGAAGTAAAATACATCAGCTTAAATCTCTACAATTGATTCTGCCATGCTATTGAGGTCCCTCTTATGCCCAGTGCTATCAGAGAGCTGGTACTCAAAAAGCCCTACGCAGCCTAAGCACTGGCCTTTTTCCATGCTGAACCTGCAGAGGATTTAGCTGGCAAACTTCTCACCTCTGAAAGTGGGCAGGGGCTCTGGAATCTGCAAGGGCTCAGACCCCCGTCAGGGTGGCATTAGCTCTCAGAAGAATGGCTTTCTGCTTTCCTCTGACCAAGAGAGTTCTGAAGTGTCAATGCATAAGACAGTCCCTATGCATCTCCATTATCTTGAGTGCTGATGGAGAAAAAACCAATCAAACAGAAAACAACAAAAAACCACACAGCTACTGACTGTCGAATAACCATCCCCCCTTAGAGGGCCATTCCTTTCAGAACCACACACTTGAACACCAGTAAACTGTAGGGACAATTATTAGAATGCAGACATTGATACAGAGAGCTTTTCAGTGAATGACAACAGTGAAATAGTTTTGGTTTGCAATTGGTGTGACTGCTCTGGGTTGGAAAGTTTTGTTATAAAGAAACAAAAGTTAATCTGAGGTAATTTGTGGAGGGGAAAGGCAAAAATACAAAACAAAGAAAAGCAAACTAATGCCTCGCCCCGCCCCCATGGAACTCAAAGCCTTCCAAGCCAACAAATAACTTTGAATTTATTATGGAAAAAAACCCAAACACATAGAGTTAAGTTACAAATACTTTTAATTTATAATACTCTGTTATCAGTCCTTGGGTTGTTTCACAGATAAATTCTTCAGAAAGCCACTGAAGAGAAAAATCATACTACCTGTCAGAATGCAAATGGTTTGCCAAATGCACTGCATTGCCTAACCAACCTAGCAGAAACACAGCTTTTAACAGCAAAAAGAGTTCCACACATGGCATACATTAAATTCATTTCCCAAAAAGAATAAGCTGTTCCAGCAAATACACATTTTTACTGGTACAGATGCATTTACATTGCTGTATCTACTTTTTTCCCTGAAGCAACTTTGCCATAAAAGACATTTTCATTCCTAGCCAAGAGACAAACTGGAAAAGCTTCCAAGTACAAAGATTTCTGTCAACAATGCACCATCCTTTTGAAATTATACATGTAATACGTTAACAGAAGTAAAAAAATGTTAGACAAATTATTTATCAGTGATCAACAGGATCCTTTCATATCACTCAGAGTACGCTTTTCATTCAACATTTTTCTCAGCTCTTGGGTACTTCAGAGCTACAGAAAATTTCCTTTCTGGAATAAATACTTCCAAAGGGCTTTTGCTTTTTGTCCTACTGGCTAAAAAAGCAGGGATACTGCTTATGCTTTGTGGATGGCAGGAGAAAATAAACAAGTCTCCTATTTTGTACATTGTACACTTTTGGTTCAATTTTAATCACAAAAACTTGCATAGCAACAAAAATAAAGCTTTGGAGTTTCAGTATAACTATTCCTGATTTTAGCACTGGGAATTTTTAAAAAACTCTTAAGTTTTACAGTTGATTCTCAAGTTATACAATACACATTAATATGCATGAAAATATTTCAGAAACAATTGTCTCAAAATGTACCCTGAAATCTAGGTTCTATATAGCGTTAGCTGAGAGTTCAGATTTCCCATCCTCAAAGAAAGATTTGATCAGGATAAAGTAACTTCATACTCTCTTTGCTGACATAATGGACTTGGAATTTAAAAACAGCTGATGCCATCACAGAATCAAAACTGCAGCTCCAGACATGTAAACTTAGTCCGACTAAATTCTGATTGTGCTGCAGTGTACTCAGTTATTCAAATACACAAAGTTGTCTTCACACTGCATTACCCTTGTGAGCACACTATTCTGTGTCTCAAAGAGACCTTTAAAGGAAAGTTTGGAATCCAAGAAGTATGTTCAATCATGCTTTTTAATTATTCTTTCTGCTTCCAATAAACAAGAGCTAAAAACCCTGACTTCAAGCTTCAGCCAATATGCTTGTATTGGCTGTTTAGTATTCTGGAAGAACACACTGTTTAAAAGATGGTTACTAGCTGAGCTGAAGTAATGAAGACCGATTATATTTCATCATTTGGCTGCCATCCATTTGGAAGCTATTGAAAAAAGTGACTCAGCCTAAGACAGCCCGAGGAGTTAGCAGTGAAGTTTAAGAGGCTTCAGATCAGCAAATGTGTGGGTGTAATATACTTCCTAATGGAAATAATCACTATTCTGACAAAACTCTCTCATTCTTCAAGGAGTGAATTCTTGTTTTGAAACCTAGAAGAAGTTATGCTGAAACTTATGGCAATAAAATACAATCCTAGCCTTTATGTCTGAAAAATTATCCTTTAAGATGGCAATGCAGAAGAGTTAGTATTTGAGCATTTAAAGGCAAAGCTGCAGAAAAAAAACAGATCTCTATGCTTGAAGCTGCCACTGAACATAGGGGTGCCAGACAACAAGCTGACAGTGATCACCATTTGTTTCAACATTTGAATTCACCTTGCACCGCAGTGACACAGAATTTTCTTTTTGCAGCAACGTATAAGGCTACAATTTGGTTAGCTGCTTTACATCAGATCAAGGAAAGAGGAAAAGAAAAAGGTGCTGCCTTTCAGTATCAATACTTGTCTCTAAAATTACATTTAACACCCACAAGTTGTGCAGATTTAACCAACTTTTAACCAGCAAGTAACTTGCCTTTCATACTATATTGCTCTTGGTTCAAACACTGCCTTCATAGTTGTTGTAGCATTGTATCAATATAATATGGATTTTTCCCAGTTAACTGAATTTTAAAATGTCCATATGTGTACCTGAAACAAACCATACTTTCAAGCCTTACTGTAAAAAGTCTCATGATGAAAGAGTTGCCCCAAGTGCTGTTACTTTCCCGGCCCCCTACCTCATACTCTATTTACAAGAAAGGAGATCAGGAATGAAAAGTGCACCATGTCATAGCAATCATTCAACACCAACAGCGGCAAGCACTAGCTGAGGATTGACTAGCATAATTCTACAGAGTAAGATCTAGATCTCCTAACAGATGGACATTGTCATCCATTACACAGATATTAGAGCTTTTATTTGAATATGAAACCATAATATTACCAGAATTTCAATTTCAGACTGGTAGAGCCTGTGGACATTTTAAGAAAAAGGTGGGTGAACAAAAGAAACACAGAAGAAAGAAGAAAAAAAAAGGAAAAAAACAAAACAAAACAAAAAAATAGTAAAACTGAAAATCCCAGAGATGCAGGAATCAGTCACAACAGTAACTGCACCACACACAAAAATTTAATAAATCATATTTTTTAGTTGGATGTCTCAATCTAACATTTTAACTTTCTACTGAGAACTAACCTAAGTATTGTTATCCCAACAGTGGTAACAATGTCATCTAATTTCCACTGTTTAGAAAGACATTCAACAGCTGAAAGTAAACAAGATTCAGTGCATATTTAGCACAACCCCCAACAATTTGAATACAGCACAGCTGGAAATCTCTACCTGTTTTAGAACAGTATCAGCAGCATAAGTCTAGTCTGGCTAAACCATATGCAGTCAACATATCACTTTTTTAAAAGCTTGACCATTCTATTCCTAATGTATTTTTCTTGAGTGATAAAATGTAATTGTGTAATTTTTAACTTAATTCCTGTCAAGGTCTTCCCAAGTCTTCTACATTCCATCCTAAACTAAAATTTTCTTTTCATATCCCAAAGGCAAAAAGTGCATTGCAAAGTTCAGAACTCCTCATGAAATATTGACATCTGCCTTACCAAGTCTTTTTTCAAAGAAAAAGATACTACTTTCAAATTTAAGTATGTGTAAGTTAGTTATAACTTTGCTTATTTCTTCATACATCAAAATAGCCCCCAGATTTTATTTTATGTAAACTTGAAAGTAATAGATAACATATATGAAATCCTGGACACAAAAATCAAAATTCAACTCTTCTCACAGAATTTGCTGCCCCCTTTTTTTTTCTTAAAGAAGTTACAGAAATTGTCTCCCCAAATTCTACAGTTACACTGATTTTCAGAAAGTTAATGCCAGTTCTGCTCATATTTTATTGGCTTTTTTTAATCCATATAGTAAAACTGTGATTTTAAGATACATGATAGCCATATAAATTGGAAACCAAAACTTCAAAACGTGAATCCTAAGGAGGGAGGAAAAAAAAAAAAGAAAAAGAAAAAGAAAATCACAATGCCTCGAAAGCAGCTAANACCATGCCTCGAAAGCAGCTAAAAATTACATTACAAAAGGCACCTTCCAAAACCCAGAGAGTAAACAGGAAGATCCAAAAGTCTTAATAATCAAATTGATACCAATCAGCATGATAGATTTGATGAGATTATTAAGAGCATCGCAACAATGATGCAAAAAGTCACAGATTATTCAGGAATGGTAGGCAGAAGAAAAGACACAAGAAGCTATTTATTCATATAATAAAGTTGAGTAAGTTTTATTTTCTACCATAACGTAGTAGAAAACAGGAC
>VXBO01012522.1:4939-19121 GCA_013400135.1 Rhinoptilus africanus
GGCTTGTCACTGACTCTGAGAACGTTGTGTATTTTATATATGAGTAAAGCTGGATGTGCACTTCAGAGGCCATAGGCTTTAGTTCCTCCACTTTCCTCAAGGCAATATAGGCTATACTTATATAATTTCTGATAGGTAGTTATCTAGCCTGCAGATTGAATTTATTACTTCAATGTCCCTACTCACAGCTGATGCTCTTTCTAGCAACCTTGGATGCTTGTAGTGTTGCTGTTTCTCTCATTGGTTATCTCTACAGTCAATAGACCCAGCCCTTTCCATCTTCTCTTACAGGGTTTTTGGTGTTCAAACCATTAACATAGCAGGACAAATGACATCTGGGGAAGTAGGTTTCACATTTTTTTTCATTACAAAAAAATATTTCAGCTTTACAATTGTTCACTTTTGCTTTCTCTTCCGATTATGGTTGGTGAGTTTCTGCTTATGCTGATGTAGGATTACAGTTTGAGAATCATGTATAATTGGTAGATTTTCAGTCTGTATGGATATCCCTGTATGTTTGGCAACAGAAGGTTAAGTGGAAGCAGGCTTCAACTAGAGGGACTTAAAAAAAAAAGTGGGGTTATTTTTTTTTCTCTTGTTTTAGCGTATCTTCTGTGTCTGTAAGATCATTAGAGTTCTGCCGTTAAATAGACATTCCAGGAGTAGATGCTCAACTCTCCTCCCTTCCCCCAGCCAACAGAAAGCCTCTTGTGACATTCTCATTCCGAAATCCAATAGCCTGAAGCGATTCCTGGTTTACAGCCAGAACATGTAGAACACAACACCACCCTACCCCCCCCACCAATCAAAACCAATCCTGTCTCAGGCCACATTTGCATATTACATGTATTGTAACTCTTCAAATAAGCAAGAGCTCTTGAATTTCACAGGCTATTTATAGACTTAATGTAAAACTATTTCCACACAGCTGAAGTTGCACAGAAGAACAATGCAATTTGCAATTGTACTTAATTTTTCCGTATTGGCACAAAATATTAATACAGTAACAATTTAGTTGCTGTATTCAGTAGTGTGTGAGCTCTTCTAAGATGAGTTGCTTTCCCAAATATTTTTTGTATGTTTGGAAAGATGGTAGCATGCTTGCCTATATACCTTATCTCCCCTGGAGAACCTTTTGCAAACTCTAGATGCATGGAAAGGTACATCAACAGTATAAAGAAATAGATTTACGGACAGATTGAGTCCCATTTGTATGTGGTATCAGTTAGATGGCACAAGTCAGTCCTATCACCAGCCCTAACTGCAGCATGAATGCTGGGGTAGCCACTGTCCTTATAGGTGACCTGAAGACAGTTGCAATAGCCCCTGTTGATCACTTAGTTGTTGATCTTATTAGTCCAGTTATTCTGTCAGGGCTGCTGTTCGGCTTGTGCTACTTGGAGGAAATAATTTGACACCTGTGTTGTAAAGGGAAATAAGTGGAATTGAATGTGATAAGATATATTTTTCTTAAATAACCACTATCTACCCCAAATGTGGCCTTTATTAATTTCCTTCTTTCACAGGCAGGACTGAATGTTTTGGTCAATTATGCTGCATCACGCTGTGGGCTCGAGTTTTGTTTTTATTCTTATGAAACCTAAGGATTTAATCTAACAGGAGGATTGTTCATGTTGCAGTGGTTTCTAGTTCTTTGTCAGCATCTTCTCTAGTAATAAATGCTTTGTTTTGAATCTTGATGGTGAAGGTGAAACTCAACTGTGGTCACAAACACTGGGCCAATCCCTCTGCTGGCATAAACAACATGGTCCGTGGGAGCTTTACTTACTCACTTTCTGGCATGGGGTCTTGTATCCTGGGGTATAAAATAAATTGTCTGGACTGTGGCCTTTTAAAATATACAGACTGTACTTTCAATAACACACCAAAAATCTGACTGTTCTTATAACACCATTAGACATTTTCTGGCGCAGGCAGGTAAAAACACATTAATAGCATTATGACTGCCATTTGATAGAATCAGGACATTTGTGATTCCAGGTAAAGAAGACAGTGAATTCCTTCAAACCTGTTGCAAAGTGCCTTTTCTGCACATAGACAATTTCCTGAAAGACTTTAGTTTGATTTACTGCATTATATTCTTTCCTACTGATACACATTTTACTGCTGTATACTGTACTGTGTATGCAATATAGTACTGATACACAGGTACTGTAAGCCCTAGTGATTTAATAATAGGTTTCAAATACCTAAAGAAGTTCAAAATTCTGGCCACAGTTTAGGAGTGTTTCTGCAAATCAGCATTTTAATCTGCACATTGAATTAAGCATTATATGAAATAAGTTAGTCTATTGAATTCACTAAATATATGAGGCAAGAATCAAAGGGATTTAATTGTCGGGAATTGGAAGGTCTTTGAGATGAATTGTCTATCTGCTCATTTACACTGCAGTTTATGATCCAGCGCAGTGCTCAGATCAGGACTACTTAGGATATTTCCAAGCTTCCACGATCCACAGCTAGGATATAAGTGGGTGGAGCATGCCTTGACACCCCAAGAAGAAGG
Organism: Rhinoptilus africanus; assembly: GCA_013400135.1. Lineage (NCBI taxonomy): Eukaryota > Metazoa > Chordata > Aves > Charadriiformes > Glareolidae > Rhinoptilus > Rhinoptilus africanus. Next base: position 7,467 of record VXBO01012522.1, read on the forward strand.
GGATAACCTGGGAATATGGAGATTGGCTGGGCAGTAACGCTTGAACAACATTCAGTGATGGGCAAAGGTTTCTGGGTAGCTGCTTTACTGTAGGAGCAGAGATATTTTTACAGATGCTGTTAGAGATTTCCCAGCATCAAACTTTATGGATCATTTCAGCAGTTTTGTAACAAGTTTTGTGACAAAATCTGCAGTCAATGCAGAATCTACTGAATCCTACAGAGAGGAAAAGATCTTTCTAGAATGTACTGTTGTCTTGGTATAACGATATGAAGCATCCCATAGATACATCAAGGGTGTGAAAAGATTCCTCAGTCCTGCATACATGTGGTTTTGTTGGAGATGGGTCCCTGTCAGAACAGGGTTTTTGGGAAAGATTTTCAAAGTCATGGAGAAGCTGAACAAGACAGCCCTTTAATGGCAATGTTCTGACTCACGACAAGTCAAAGACATTTTCTGTGGGATGGCTGAATCACTGTGTGGAACTATTCATCTGGGACGTTCAGTGACACATCCAATCTTTTCCTGAAGTGATGATGTTATCTCAGCTAGTATTGCTATCTTGAACTTGAACTTACGAATATGGGCATTCAGTGTCCTTACACTCAGGGTGGATCTCCTGATATTTTTTAACAGTACAAAGAGTCATTTTTTTCCCCCATGAGTGGAGAGGACTAGTCCTTTGGCCTTGGTGGCCAGAACAGTAGCAGAATTTTGTGTTGAAGCCATAGTCTTGTAGGTCAGGAACTCATGGTAAAGGCCCCTGAAGAAGAAGGGAGGAGGCAGGCTGGGAGGCAGCATGATAATGAATGTTGGATGAACATTGTGGTTCAACCCGGCAGGCAGCTAAGCACTACAGCTGTTCACTCTCTCCCCCTGCAGTGTGATGGGGAAGAGAATCAGGAAAAAGATAAAACTTGTGGGTTGAGATAAAGACAGTTTAATAGGACAGAAAAGGAAGGGGAAATAATGATAAAAGAATATACAAAACAAGTGATGTTCAATGCAGTTGCTGAGCACCTGCTGACTGATACCCAGACAGTCCCAAGCAGTGGCCACTCTCCCTCCATCCCCACAACTCCCCCCAGTTTTATTGTTCAGCATGATGTCATATGACATGGAACATCCCATGACCAAATACTGATCCTTTGTCCAGTTTGGATCAGCTGTCCTGGCTGTGTCGCCTCCCAGCTTCTTGTGCACCCCCAGCCTCCTTACAGTCAGGGCAGTATGAGAAGCTGAAAAGTTCCTGAATTTGTGTAAGCACTGCTAAGCAACAACTAAAACATCAGTGTGTTTTCAACATTATTCTCATCCTAAATCCAAAGCACAGCACAATAGCAGCTACTAGGAAGAAAAATCTGTCCCAGCCGAAACCAGATCGATGTAACTGTTGGAAAGGATGTAGTTAGGATTACAGCATTTCCCAGCTTTATAACTTACCAAAAAAGAGCTGCTCAATGGCAGCAAAAAACAGGCTTGGTAATTCATTGCTTCCTTTTGCGGGAGATTGGAGGGTATTGCTTTTTCCCTAGAGTAAGTAGGTGTTTGCAGTCCTTGTGACAGGGGGGTGAAAGTTCACTGCGCCAAGCGGCCACTATTGTAACCAGGTAAATAGAATCATAGAATCATCGAATGGTTAGGGTTGAACTTCTTGGCGATCCCAAGCACAAATACAGGCTGGGTGGAGAATGGATTGAGGACAGGTCTGAGGAGAAGGGCTTAGGAGTGTTGGTTGATGAGAAGCTCAACAGGAGCCGGCAATGTGTGCTTACAGCCCAAAAAGCCAACTGTATCCTGGGCTGCATCANAGGTCCCTTCCAACATAAACCATTCTATGATTCTATGATTCTCATCGACCAACACCTTTAAGCCCTTCTCCTCAGGGCTGCTCTCAATCCATTCTCCACCCAGCCTATATTTGTGACTAGGATTGCTCCAACTCACATGCGGGACCTTGTACTTGGCCTTGTTGAACTTCATGAGGTTTGCACAGGCCCTATATGTGCAACCTAGGCAAAAGCAAGTCCACTTAATGCTTGCCGGCACTTGTTGCACCAAGCAATGAATGATGCATATGGCAACAGGGCTATCCTCATTCTTTAGCATTGCTTTGTCCAGTAGGTTGCTAAAATCTGAGACTCAGGACAAGGTTTTGCAAAATTCAGTCAGGGTCTGTAGAGCTCTAACTGGGGTTCATCGGTTCAGGAAAATCTCGTGACCATTGGAAGAAGTTAGAAGTGGAGATAGCTGACTCCTCCACATGTGTTAAGCTTGACAGGAAGGCTTTGAGTTGTTGAAGAGGACTCGACCCATTTCCTTTGTTGTGATTCTCATTAATATGAATGGCAACACCATGAAGCTGCAGCAGGGCATGTGGAATAGGAAGAGGATTGGTAGTAGCTGACTGAAGAATAATGGCACACGTGACAGAATGGTGCAAAACCTAATAATCTGCTTGTTTTTCTGGAGTGGAAATGATACAGCTAATGTCATTTTAGACCTAGTCTGGAAGCTCTGACTGATGGAATGTGTTGCTAGGTATTTCTTTTTCCCAAAAGATAGTGGGTAGGGCAATCAGGAAAGAAGGGGTCTGACCTTCACTGGAGGAAGAAGGCCAAAAGTGAGACCAGAAAAATGAAAAGGCTTCTAAATCAAGAAAGCAAATACAAAATATCAGTGAAGATAAAATAAAAATGCCAAAAAGGATTAAATTAATCAAACATAGAATATGCTTAAGTTCGAATGAGTAATACAGTGAGATTGCAGTTCACTGCAAGGAAGTGCTGATTCAGACTGGTAGCTAAGATGAGCTGAAGGTATTATGACATGCTGCAGTTACTTATGCCACAACTGTGAGTTGCCCATGAGTTTAGTATGCTTTTGGTAGCTCCTAGAGCTAAAAAGCCTTTGGAGTGATTCTGCCTATGCAGCCCAAAGCGTAGACGTGTCCTTGGACAAGGGCTTAAGGCAGGACTCTGGGACAGTGGACAAGAAGACCCAGCCAGAAGTAGCAGAAGACAATTAAAATGGAAAGGAAGACGTCCTCAGAATGACTGGGATTGTCTTTCCTACTTGGCCACAAAGACTTTAATGAGCAGTATGTCCAGTAACAAATATGCCAGAAAATATAATTCAGTCCTTCATTGCCAAGGTAATGTAGTATTTGGACAAAATAAGGTCATATATGAAAACCAGCTGAGCTGAGCCTGTACATAGGCTGACAGGAGCACTACTAACAACAGAAAAGGGCATTCTGAAAACTCAAGGCTCCTTTGTTATAGGATGTATATTCACAGCCAATCTGTGTTATATAGACATAATTGTGGATTCCTTTTAAAAAACACGGCACTTTCTGTCCCTTATAGTGAGCAAGGGAACAGTCCTGGTCAGACAAATTGTTACTGGCCATGGTTATTCAGACTTTCCTTGTGTTTTGGACACGCTGTAACAATATTCCAGTTATGAAAAAACAAAATCACATGACATGCTTCTTCAGGTTATATGCTAATTGGCTTACAAGGCAGAGAATTTCAAATGGAGCTCATGTTCTTGGTCCTCAACTGCAAGAGCATAGCAGGGACAGCACAGGGGTAGCCTGGCTCCAGTCTCCTTGCTTTGGTTGCTCCGTCACACAATGGAGCTCTCCATACTAAGGCTAAAACTTGTATGTGTGGGGGCTGGTCTTAGTAGTGGAATAACTCTGAACATGAAGAGCTATTGCTGACCTCATCATCCTTCCTCAAAGTGCAAAGCATACTTCTTCATTTATATGGGGAAAGCAGGATCACGGAATAACACAACATTAAAAAATTTGCCATAACTTTAAACAGTGAGGTACCACCTAGAACATCCTGTGCACAAAGAGAAGCTGTAATAACAAACAGCAACTTTGTGCTGTAAGTTGCTGTGTTCTGTAACTGTTAGTCATGCTGTCTAATACTGGAAAGTACTTAGTAGGATGGTTGTGGTATAAGAATCTGTATGCAGGAGAAAATAGTTCAGCTTGACTTTAACAACCATAAATTTGCTTCCTGTGAATTCACACATCAGACTGATACCCAGCTTCTGAAGATCTATTCTGTTGTAGCATGCTGTGTATGAATTAAGCTGTTGTTATGGCTGGAAACACTGGCTTTCTGATACTACAGCTTGTGACTTCTCAGTATAGAATGGCAGACACAAAAGAAAGAGTGTATATGGCGCCTAGAGGGAAGAAATCTGCTGCAGGCAAACTACTGACAAATCCTTCTTGTATTTTTCCATGCTCTACCTACTGTTAGACAGAAATCAATACAGTGAGATACCACTTGATTTCCAGGAAGAGAGCTATCAGCAATGATATATAGTTAATTGCCTTAAAGTGACACATTTTAAAAAAGGGATCTTGACAGCTTTGTGCTTGAAGTTTTCTACTTGAGCAGAAACAAAACACAAAAGGCTGGAGCCTGTTGCTACAAGTAGAGGCCAGGGAAGTATGTTCTCATCAGTAAAACTGAAGCCAAGTTCTGCATTACAGAACTCCTCATACACTGCTGCCTTATAGTTAAATTGACTAATGCTGTTCAGAGAGTTAAGGTTATGCGTAGAAAAATATGGTCGGTTCTGAGCATTTTACTGATAAGATAACATCACAAAAAGGGAGTGCGTTTATAAGAAAAACAACTTCATACGATGAAGGAATGAAGACTTGAGAGCAGGAACAACTGAAAAAACAGTAACAAAATTCAGCATGCCAGGTATATTAGTGTGTGATGTGTAACTAAGAGATACAAGAAGGAATATAAGAGTTTGTACATGAAAGTATAGCACAAAAGGAATGTATATAGAATGAAGTAAGCAATAGAATGAAAGACAACAAAGGAGGATATAGGTTTTTCATAATAATTTCCCGTTGTTAAGACATACTAGACTGTGATATAGCTTCCATCAGCTACAGGTCTTACATAATTTATGTCTAAAGTGAACAATATATTTAGGTACCTGAGAAACTTATGCATTCATTGGAGAATAAAAGAAACAATAATAATTTGTATTAGCCAATTCATACTGAAACTTTATATATGGTACAAAGATAGAGATGACATGTAATGCTTCATTACCTTTGTGGATTTACTTTGCCTTTTACGTTTCTGGTTTTGCTTATCTATAGTCTCTTCTCCTTCCTCTACTTTCCCATTATTCTTTACCATTTATTAAGAGTTATTCCTTTCTTTTATGTCCTTGTGCTCTTTTTCTCCTCTTCCATTGCCAACCTTACTTTCATATCTTTTCCTCTTTTTTCTGCTCCCTTTAGCATTACCTTAAATACAGCTGTTGTATTTACGACTTGTACAGAATCAGTCTGTCAAAATAATTCCTTCTAAGGGTCAACTTAGGGAGAAGGTTAATTGGATAAGAGTATTTATACTACCACGCAGTTATATAACAAACCAAATTCTGCGAAAATCTGAAATTACACAGAGATCTTTTTCCTTGTTTCACCACCTGCAGTAACAAGTGCTTTGCAGTCAGAATTTAGCAAACAAAAATGATGGTGGTTGTGTATAAGGCATAGCAAAATCAAACCCAGTTTCTCAGTACCGAAACTCGTTTTACTGCTGTGCCAACAGCAGCAAAAGCTTGCTTTAAGAGATAAGCCAGAGAGATACGAATCATCCCTGAAAGTATCTCCTACGCTGAGCTGTGAAGCATTCTTTCTAGAGCCCCAGTTTAGAAATTGTCATTGTTACTTGAAATTCTGGTATGAATATTTGTAATCAAGCTTTAACTTCCAAGAACTGAATTTTTTAGTTTTTGCGATTTCTTTTTGGTTTTGTTGCAGCAGTCATTTCCCAGACTGGACTAGGAGCTCATTGTCTTGCTGGTGTATAAACATGTGGGAAAATACAGACCGTCTCCCAGGATCAGGGATGCTGAATGGTTAAAGAAAATGGCAGACAAACATCAGTGGTAAGAGATGTAACCTACAAACCAAATGGCTAATGAAACCATAGACTTTCTTTGTCACTTCCCTGCCTCTTTTCTTTTGCCCTTCCTTTTTTGGGGCCACCTGTCATTCAGCCTGTATAGGTTGACTTAAATATATTTTTGTCTATAGTTAATGAAGCAGTGGGAAAATCTTCTTGGAGATATGCATATACTCAAGACTGGGTTAAAGTCATGTCAGTATCAATATATCCTGAAACACATGGGCTACTCCTGTTTGTATTTTAGTGCCTTTTCTGAAAAGATCTGTTATGAAACTGCTTGCTAGTATTTGCTCCAAAGTAATAGTTTGTAAAGTATTACTTGAATTTTACTATATGACTGTGATAGTCAGTATCAACTAAAAGATTAATTCATTCACCAGTGATACTTTGTTGAACAAGAGGCATTAACATTTTCACTAACCTGGTCTTTTATATGCAGTCCCTATCAATGTGAATAAATGTATTTCATAAATGCTTATAAATTCTTACATCACTTATTAATTGCCTGATAAGCTTGAATCAAAAGGAGTAATTAACAAATTACTTTTATTCCATGGGATTTGATGAAAATTTCTCAGATTATGTTGATACTTTCCTCGTAGTTTCCTGTTGTCAGCTTCATACTGTATATTACATGCATGTCAACATGTAATAGCAGTAGTATATGCAGGTCTTTTAAATTAAATGTTTGAGAAACATTAGTGTGAAGTTGAATAATCTCATCTTTGGGTGTGTTGAGTGCACTGTTCTCCCATGAGTTGATGCTGGATAATATGAGCTTTGAGAGGACCACAGTGCCTTCAGAGCTTTATTTCTAAATTATTTCAACCCACCTGGACACGTTCCTGTGCAACTGGCTCTAGGTGGCCCTGCTGTGGAAGGGGCCTTGGACTAGATGGTCTCCAGAGGTCCCTTCCAACCCTATGATTCTGTGATTCTGTAAATTATTTTACCATTCTGTGGCAATCATTAGCTTATTATTGAAGATTGGGCTATTAGTCCATGTACTGTCCAATGCATTCTATTTATAGGGTTACAAGAATATATTCAACATGTCTTTGTAAAGGAATATGGAATATTAGTGTCTCAGTTTAAATAAAATTAATCACTTAGAGTTAATGATTTAATGCTGAGCCACATTGGCATACTACTTCCATAAAACTCACTTAGTATAAAGTTGCTGAAGCCTCAGGCTGCAAGCTGCAAACTTTCACCTAGATAAGTTGAACTTGTTTTGGACTTCTACTTAGTTACATAAAAGAAGGCCCTGAGACCGGTACAAACCAGGAGATAAGGAAACTACTACTGTCAGCAGAGGATGTACCTCCACAAGATATGAACAGTTACCAGGCCAGCCTGCAGACAGAGAAAGAATCCAGTAACGAACAAGAAGACCCCAGACTACAAATTCCCATTGGACCAGGTGGCGCGTGCAGGCTGTGTGAAGAGCATGTGAGGGGCAGATGCATGGAGTGAAAGGCTGTAATTGCCCAGGAATTCCTTGGTTATGGATCCCTCTCTGCAGGCTGCCAGCCTGGGCTGTACTTGCTGCTGTGCCACTAGAATAAATTATTTTTCTCCTTGGATTATTGCCAGAGACTCTGCTATGGGAAACCAAGGGCAAAGAAACTTCTTTAACATCTTTTTAGATTTTTTTAATGGTACATTTATGCATACCTTATTACAAGTTCAATTGCGCATCACTGAGAATATGCATACTTTATAGAGACTTGGATGACCATTAATCATAGAATCACAGAATGCCTGGAAATACAGCAATATATTCACAATGAGCACCCATCTGCTTGGAGCGATTATGTTTAGCGTAAAGATGTATTCCATATCTCATTTTGAAAAAAGCTGGCCTGTAGTGCTTCTGTGTACCATTCCCACCCTGGGGAAAGCTCCTCAAATGTTGTGTAAGTTACGGTCTAAAGTTGCTTTGCAGGTTATTTGTAGCTCAAGGTTTCTTAGAACATTTGGTGTTTTCAGGAATGACCTGGTAGTTGCTGTCTCTTTGCTCTCCTGCAGTGTTTTAGGTGTCAGGCTCTCCTTTTCCCTTCTTGTCTTCCTTTAGAGCTTTTTGTTAAAAATTATTTTTTCCTTGCTTGCTCCACTACATTTCCTTGTCCTGACTTTTGCATCTGGCTTTATTCAGTGTCGTCCAGGGCATGTCTCAGTGTCAGCAGGCAAATTTGGTAAGGTGGGCTTTTATCACAGCCTGTGATCTATTGGAACCCTTGCCACAGACAGAAGTACTAGGAGCAGATAAAGACAGGGAAGAAAAGGAACCTGTGATTAACGGGCCACTGCCTGAGTTAGGGCTTGGTGGCAGCCAGAAACTAGTAGCTCACATTCAGATGAGCTATCGACTGTATGGTGATGGGATCTTTCCCCTTGGGAAGCAGCAGTTCCTGGCTCCTGCTGAGTTCCTTACATCAAGTTCAACCACTGACTTAAAAAAGAAAAATGCAATCTGACATGTAATCCTTCACAAGTTGCTGACCTTTGTATCTGAGGGATGAGAGGAAAGTATTCTCAGTGTTCACACAGTTTTCTCTATAAGCAGTAATTCTTTATCCACGGCTTTAAAAAAAAAAAAAAAAGGAAAAAAAAAGCCTGCGTTGAAGACAGAAAGTTCAGTCTCATTTCTGTGTGTAAGAAGTCCCTTTTACAGATGATTGAATTCAGCCATGTCTGGGGTGAATGTAACAATTGTTTAATAATGTGAGGCCTTAAATTGTATCCAGCTGATTCTGTAGGGGGATTTTGCAGGCAGGAGGAAGTTAATTATCCAAAGCTGGATCCAGATCAACATTACTGGTTTACTGGCTCACACGCTGTAAGCCTGATAGCTCTAAAGTGGTAACTGACATACTTTTTAAAATACCATTTTGAGTATGTGCTATGGTGTAAGAAGGTACTTTTCCAGCCAGCTCAAGAAACAGCTTTTTGCCTTCTTATTAATCAATTACGCTTTTCTTGAGAAAAGGAATGTAACCTAACATAATACTCCAATAGTCACTGTAAAAACAACAATAAAAAAAAATCTTAAGTAGACGCTTGTCAGGTCATGATTTAGGATTTTTGTATGCCTTTTGGTATTGTGGATGCTGCCTCTTAGATGAAAAAGTTCTGTTGGTAATAGCCTTACCCCTGATTTGTTTTTTTTTTTTTTCTTNTTTTTTTTTTTTTTTTTTTAAAACTAGTTGGAATCAACATGACCAGTATGTTTTCAGTGTTCTTATTGATAGTAATGTGAAGTCATCCTGATGGTATAAATATATTGCAGAATCATAGCTAGTTTTTAATCATATTAAGGGCTAGCTGATTTGGTTCCTGAACTGTGAAGTGAAACTTGCTGATAAAATTCTAGACCAGCAAAGCTAACGAGTGTTTTATTACTGACCCTGTAAAGGGTAAAGATGTTCTCTGAGGAATTAAATATTCAGCCACTATTAGAAAGTTAAGCATGAGTGTATATTAATCCTAATCCTGATTTAATTTAAATCAATAGGAATTTGCTGTTGAATTCAGTAACGGTTGGACTGGACTCCCATTCTCAAATTCTGCAGGGTTCTGCTGACCTCTACAAGCCCCTATTGCTTATGTGGAGCCTAAGCAATCAGCAGTATGAATTTGTAACCGTTTACAGGAAAATACTGAAGAATATGGATTGTCTTAAGAGTTATCTTACTTCATCTGTAATTTACAACTTGAGTTTCACATCAGTTAAAAAATTTTAGAGGTTATAGCCTCTAAAAAGTGAAGCCTCTAAAAAGGGAAGCCTTAAAAGTGAAGTTGGTATCCCGTTCTAAAGTAACATTAGGGAGGATGAAACTCAGACTTATAAATGAGTGGAAATAAACCTGTCACTGTGCTCTTAAGACAGGTTGCTGGTCATAAATTAATACAAAGAAGATACTTATTTGCAATTATAACAGGCAAGATGTTTTCAATTACCTACAGATATATGGGATCATTGTGAAAGTATCTTTATAAAACACTGCTATACAAAAGTGAAGACAAAAGTGAAGTTATTGCAACATCCAGTAGTAACTTTTTTTTTTTTAACATGTTGTTAAAACTACCTGAGGAGAAAATGTTCTAAATTATATAAAGCCTATGTCTGGTAAGAGAAATCTTCACTTCAGAGCAACTTTCTCGCTCTAGATGAGACTTCATATTGTTAATGCAGTGTCTCTCTTAAATGACATTGATCTATATGTGCTAGCTTTGTAGAACTAATTTTTTGCAGATGAATATAAAATGCAGGCAAAAAATGAGATTCCTCTGTCAGAGAGAATTAATTTTCTGCAAGGGATTTTCATGTTGTGTACATAAAAAGGTAATGCACAAATAATGTTTTGTGTAAGTTGCCATACAAATGGAGACTGAAACCCAAAGTTTCCTTGGAAAAGCTTAATGTGCAAAAGAAGAAGTAGAGGGAAATTCTGATCTCACTGAAGTTAATTTTTTTCCATTGTCTTTTACAAGGTCAGTTTTCATGTTCAGTTTTGCAAAAATAGGTGAATAAGCGAGGTATGACTAAAAATGTAAAGTCATGGTAACAGAGGTCTTTTACATTATGAGCCTTTAGCAGTACATTGTTTACAGTATATATTTTTTCAGTTACTGTTGATTTTTGAAACATTGTTGATGGCACTAGTGTCAATTCCTTTATGAAATGAAGCTCCAGTATATTAATGAAGTGAAATGGAAAAACAAGACAGGGACAGGATGCTTATTGCTTGACTGACATACATGCAGCTTGAAAGGAAAGGAAACACAGCAAATACACTTCCTAACCCTAGTGCTAAAAAAAGAACTAGGGATAATAACAGCAAAGTAAGTTTTCTGAAAAAGGGCAAAAGTTGTCAAGGTAAAAAGGAGGAAAGGCAAGTAACAAGATTATTGAAGAGATACAGAGCACATTGTGGCTGTCAGCCATGTTTTGGGTAGTGTATAAATTTTAGCTTTTGCAAGATAAACAAAAAATATCTTTTATTACATGTCTTACACAAAGAATGTTATAAATTGCTTAAAATAAGTTGCTTTAACAATAAATTGCTTTAAAACCCCACCAAATTTCCACATACCAGTCTTCTCTGTTCCTTGCACTAAAACCTCTGGGGTTTCTGACAGTTTTTGATCATGTTTGTAAAACTCACTCTCCAGTGAAAACCAAACATATTCCTCCAATTATTATGAATATGTTATGTTTCCTAGGTCACTTCTTTGAATTCTTGCTGATGATAGTACTAGCCTACTTTTGTGAAGTATCTAAAGACCTGAGGTGACTATAGTAGGTACAGCAAACGTGTTGTCTGATGTTGATACGGGAAATGCTTCCTTGCCCAGCAACTAATAGCACAAGAATGAGATCTGGTAGTTTTATCACCTTAGTCTAATGTTTGTTGTGGTATACTAGTAGTGGAGTCAAACCCTGCACTGTTCCCCTCTGAAGTTTGTTAAGGTTTTTCTTAGCAGACTATATTTCCTAGGCAACAATCAACTTTAAGTGGGGTCTGACGTACATTTAAATGAAGGGTTTGAATTTGTGAGCCAGACTGTATAAATTTACCGACTCCAGGCCTTTCAGAATCTGTAAAATTTGCAGGATTTTGGGACCACTGTTATTTTGCTAAGCCCGATCATCAAGCAAAGCCCTTTGTGTTCTCCA
>VXBO01012522.1:19155-29186 GCA_013400135.1 Rhinoptilus africanus
CCACGATTAACCATCTGGCAGCTATCTGTAGATTTAGTTTCCCAGAACATAATTTCTTTCCAGTGCTAAGCCTAGGAGGATGACTAGGGGCCTCCATTGGCGTCTGCTTTTTTGTTATTTTAAAAAATTACTTCCAGTATTTCTGCCCAGTACTTAGCATCCTTATTTACTTTAGAGTATTTCCAGCAGATGGGGAGGAATGTTCCGTTTTCCTCACATTCAGCACTTTTCCAAAGAATGCTGATTTCTTTTTTTGGGCTATAATGGAACAAGATACCACTGAAATAATATGTTTCATAAAGGGTTTCTTTGATGGTTGCACTTCTTGATGATCCCAGAGATCTCTTAGATGCCACTGTTTATCATCTTACCTCGTATTGCTTTGACTATGCCATAAAAGCAGACTATGACATGCTCTTGACTATGCTCTACTGCCTCATACAGCTCTGCATTCATGAAAACCGTGATAACCATGTCCGACAATTACAATTTAGAAAACAAACAAATGCTCCAGTTTACAGGAAGAGCAAAATAGTGTTCAATTCCAAGATAATAAGAATTGTTGAAAAAGCAAGACAAAACAATGCTATCTGCAGTTTTTCTCCTCGTTTGGAAAAGTGCCAAATTTGCATGCTATGGGGGCTTGTATAAGGTTTAGATTGGAAAGACTAACCCTACATTTTTGGTAGTGCTTTGTGTCAGTGACCTGAGTTCCACACCCTCTGCTAAAACATACAGGATTTATATTCAAAATGTAAGAATCAATACAATTGCAAGGCTGGGAAGCACTAACTTTCTATGTGCTCAGGAGAGTTGTGAAACCAGTGAAGGTATGTTGAAGTTATGTTGACACTGAAGTGTTTTACTGTTAAGGGTGATGAAAATGGTGCTGTACTTCACCTTTGTAATGTAATGTCAGAAATAAGAAAAACTGCTGCTTTCCAGTATACATTTTGTGGCCCATTCTCAAGTTCTACCTGGGTAAGATTATTTTAAGGAGTGTTCTCACCAGCCAGATTACTACATTTGCAGTGAAGCAATTCTGTTCCAACCCTAGGAAGTATAGAAATAAAATAGAAGCATTCATCTAAACTTTGTGGTTAAATAATATTGGTAGCAGAACGTTTGCCTTCCCAGTTTTTTTCATCATCTTATTCATCCAGATCAGGTCTTGTATCAGTTTAGAAAGATGCCATGGAAGTTTCTGAGCCTTTTAAAATATATGGTAAGAGAGGCTGTGGATATCATAGCTACATGATAGGAGTCTCTGTATGTGCATAGAGAATTATTACGCAGGACACAGAATAGGCTCAAATAACATTAGTGGGGGAAGTCCAGGGAAGGATCATGGGAATAGGTCACGGTTTCTAATCTTTCCAGGCTGCAACACAGGCAGAAGCTGTTTCAGAGTATATTCTGGAAAAGAGGGTGTGGAAAGTTGTGCAGTCCTCTGGGAGCTCATGATTTGGCAGGTGAATTCCCCCTTCACAAACATACTCGTAGCCTGTAGCCCCTGGCATCCTGACTGTTTTTCTGGTTTGAAAAGGGAGGGGTGAATTTCCATGTATAAAAGTACCTCTGTCTACAGTTCACCTCAAATAGTTGTTGAGCAGCTGCCACACTTTCTATCTGGCCTTAAGACTCAAACTCTGTGACAGAGAAACTTTTTTCTAAAAGCACTAGTGAACATAAAATATATATTTTTTGTGATTCATTTATATGAACATTTGAACTACATTGGAAGTATTGTTCAGATACAAATTGGAGTTTGTCCTAAAGACGACAGACTTATTTTGGGAAAAAGATGTTTGTCTTTCCATTTTCACTTTCTACATTAAATCATTCAAAGCTTGTGGGTGCTGATTATAGTATTTCCTCTTTACTTCTTGTAATACTTTTCTCTAGTGCAAACAGTCATGTAAGCATTGCTGCAAATGGGTCTATTGTATTTCTTTTTTCTTTTCACCTCAGGAGCGTAAATGGGTCTAAAGAAAGAGGTTTAGAATTCTAAAATACTGAGAAAAACGCTTAACATACTTTATAATACTAACAAAACATCAAGCACTTTTACTAAATATATCTTGAGGCATTTGTGACATGAGACAAAAAGGGGTCTGAGAGCCCTGCTGCCCTTATCCACCGGTGCGTTTTGCAGTCCAGCAGCATCCCAGAGCTCTACATAATGTTATTTTAAAGTTAACTGGAACATTTGAAGCTAAATCACTTACTTGATTCTGACTGGCCCAATGTGTCTCTACAGTGATTTCACACTAGCATATGCTAGAATCCAAGCTGTATTTTTCAACTGGCCTTGTTTTATCTGTCCTACACCAAATGCAATCTTCCATTTTAGAGAATACATTTAAATCTCTGGCTTCTAGAAATAGTAATGGGAATGAGGTAAGGGGTAAGAGATGCTCTGCAGAAGGATTAAAGAGTACTCTCTGTAAAAGATCCTTTGAAAGAGTGGAGCTATGCAACTGTTGAACATGGATTTCTTAGTTTATACATTGCTGACATGTTTGGAGGAGCACAGGCCGTTATAATTAATTTTAAAATAGCTAATACTTAGAGAAAACCTGAGGAATTATGCATATGTGATGGTTATATTTATCCACTGCTAATGCAGCCTCCTCCTGGAGTGGAAAAGGGCTTATTGGCACTACAAGGGTTGTATGTATCTGTGTTAATGGATCCATCCTGTCATTTCACAGCGAGACAGGTAAAGTTGTATGCATAGTACGTAACTAGGAAAGACAGGCAGTACATATCTAATGTCTGTAAGACATTGATAAAACCCCACATTCAGATAAAATGAGAATATGACAATATAAGCTTATGAAAATCAAAAAGCAAGGACGCTAGTCTTATTTGGAAGACTGTGTTGTGTTGCAAGGACAGTATGAAGGGTTTCAGTCTATTTGAGAATTTAAAGGCCCCAAGAGAATAGTGCTACAGGGAGAACAACCCCCAGAGGTGTAAGAAAGAGAAAGCAGACCTTTCACACTTGAATGGTTTCATCAACATGTCATTTAAAGCACAATTTACTTAATTTGTAAATGTTTACAGAGCTCACATAAAGAAAAACACAATAGGGAATGAAGTTCATGATGTTTATGATTTTCTTACCATAGTTCTATGGAGAAATGTGTGAATTTTACAACATGCTATCAGCAAATGTTCCTTCTGATTCATGGATATTAGAGATATATAGCTTAGCCTTCCTTTCTCCAAATAACATATCTTTCTTTTACTGCAGGAGAATCTGAAGCAAGGAGTTAAAAGGAAAAATCACTCCCTGCTACTCTGTAAGCTTCATTTCCTGCTGAGCCATTTTGATAACCAAACAGAGTGACTGGTATTAATAGATAATGACATGAGAATACCACCGTTTTTGGTCATTAACTGCAAATGGACATCATATTTTCAATTTCAGAAAGCTACTAACAATACATATAGCTGAATCAGGAAACCAACCGAGACATCTGCTGTATCACCTTGACCAAATAGTTTCATTTCACCACTGCTATTATTCTTGCTACTCTGTGTGCAGTCTTCTTATTTCAGTTCTAAATTTTGGTATTACAGGGTCAATTGTATTTGCACGGTAAGAAGCACAGTAAGATTTAAATCTTCACTGGAATGTCCAGGTGCTACTTTGATATAAATAGATCATAGAATCATAGAATCATGGGGTTGATCAATTAGAAATAGTTTAAAAAGTAGTCATGTCCTATGTATAACAGATGGACTTGGATGCAATTAGAGTCTAATGAAACAAGAATGAATAGCAAAAGATTTGCCTGCAGCTTGGGTGAGGATGGATACAGTCTGATGCAATGCAGACTTCTGCCACAAGCTGTATTTCCAGTTATGCTGACTACAAAGTGAAAGAATATTTTGCATAATGTAATTTGCATTTTTTTTTTCTGTTTAAGCCAACCACACAAATCACACCTTAAATGGTTTCTCTTTTATAAATCCCAGTACTACTTACTGTCACGTGCCCGCTGCTCAGCGACATTCCACTCTCTCATAAAGGTATTTATTGGTTACTTTCTTAAACTCTTGCTAGAGGCTACTAAGGGTACTTGCCAGTAAGATCTTAATTTGAATGGGATAAGTATTCCCAGAAAGTCAGAACCGTTAACACAGTCTTGGCGCTGTATGGCGCAGCTGTACTGTTCGCATGCATATAGAACACATTCCTGAGGTGGTGCCTGAGCCAGCTGTGTCGGTGCTGGTCAGTATGAACCGCTGGTGTGAAAATCAGTGTATGTTCACAGCAGAAGGTGGCCAGGAACCCAGAAGAAAAGGGAGAGTCACTGTTAGGATGACACTGGGAAGAGAAGGGATAAGCTCCCCTGGCTCTGCCTGGAAAGTGGCTTTCCATTTTTGAATGTTGAAACTGGAACTGTGTTCTGGTGTTAGTTTCTTTGTATGTGGGAAGCATAACCCTGCAGATATTCTTGAAAAAATACTCAGGTCAAGTCAGACACCATGGTGCTACCTCTTGTGAATATCTTACTTTGATTTATTTGCTAATCACTTAGGACCTGGTGGCAATAGTTACTTTCACGACTACTGTGAATGCCTCCTTGAAGCTCTTGGCTTAGCTCAAATCACATTGTGATCTTCACCTTGGAAACGTGGCATCTTGTGGTTGTTCCTCAGTTTCTTCCTTCCCTCTTGGCAACAGCTTTCCAGACTGTCGCTGCATGGACACATGGGACTTGGAGCTCAACACATCGTCATCTTTCCTTCCGTTTTGTTGCTGTGCTGCTCAGTTGTGCCGAACTAGGCACTTCCGTTTCCTCTTTACGGAGGGTTGGAGTGGCAAGTGTAAGTCTCAGGAAGCAAGTTCTGATTTAAAAATAATGTATCTTACTAATTCATTGTGAAGGTAACATACCATTTTTATAAAGAAAATGTACACAGCAGAAATTAACTGGTAGAGAGATAGCTGGTTGTGTTTTCCTAGAATTTCAGCATTCATCTGACAGTCCTTTACCATTAAAAACAAAACAAAAAAACACCCAACCACCCCGCATCACCATGTATTCAATGTTTTCTTACTCATTGTACAGACAACACTACACACCCTGGGAGACCTGCCCAGGAAGATTGGGTAATCACTTTAAAAATGACAGGCTGACAGTTTTAGTCCAAAAAAATAGTGCCTGAACAAATACATGTCATTTCACTGAGGTGGTACACCATACCCTGATGTACTTGAAATAATTACAGCTATTTGATGTTGTGACCTGGCTGTTTGAGGGTTCATATAGTGCAGTGTGTTATCATTTGCAATAATGCATCACACTACTGTGTGTTGATGGCATTGAGGAGCTAACACTGCGCATCCTGCCACGTGAATCACATTTCAACAGCTGGAGGGTCAGTGCTGGCTGCTTTCAGGGATCTCCTGTAAACAGAAGAAAGGAATACTTCCCAGCAGAATTCAGACTCTTGAAGAAATCCAGATGGCTGCCAAATCAAAAATGTCACTAGGATGTTTTTCTCTCTAAAAATTCTCTTTTGAGCTGAGATATGATTTCTGCTATGAAAATATATTTAAAAATAGCTTGAGAGTTGGTTTCTCAGACTAACTCTAGGATTGAGATTGTTGATAGATGTGCTTGAAAGGAAGTTGTTCACACCTGTGGTGGCATTTCTTTCAAGGTCTCTGTTTAGAGAACGTTTTGACACAGATCTCTGACATCTCTCAGCTTCAGGCAGCTGAGGAATTAAAATTTTTCTTGAAGAATGTTTGGAATAGAGAAAACAACTTGACTGTCAATGCAATACTCTTTCATAGTTAAATAGTACAATGTGGTTATGCATAGCAACCAACAGAAAAAAACCCCAGACTTTTGTGTGGAATGCAAAATCTGCCATGCTCTTGCAGACTGTAAACTTGCAGAAATGCATATGAATGTGAGAATTAGCTTGATGTTCTGACAGAGTTGAGAAGATGGGCCAGGAGATAAGTAAAGCTTCTACTTATGTAATGGCATATTCAAAGAAACCACAAACAAGTGAAGGCTGGTGCAGTGAGCAAAGTCTACAGGCTTTGTTAATGTTTTAAATTAGATAATTTAAGTCATCACATGAAACAATTCATACCTGTTGGTTTGAACTGCCCCAACTATTGAACTTTTTTCCCAACATTTAGGTTAATGAACTAGTCCAACCTTTGGGTTAGTAAACTAGGATTATGAACAACATAAATAAAGGGTTTATGGTAATGTGGATTTCATTTCCATGGCTGCATGTATCTGGGTGGCACAGTACTACAAGCAACTTTACAGAGTATATTGCTGGCTGAAACAGAATGTGTCCATAAGAACTGAACTCGTGCTATAGCTTTCCAGTGGTCTCCATGGTTTGAGTCGGTAATTTCGGTTCAGCTCTCGGAAGACAGTTATAAGCACTGTTAGCACTGGCCTTTTAGATCTTAAAGTAAAGGAAAAGAACAAAGAAACTTGTGATTTAGATTTTACTGCAAGAGCCTCCTGCGCACTTTCCTATGGTTAACCTGTAAATACAGCTCTGCATTCCCAAGTGCTGGTCACTCACCATCTTGTTTGGGTGAAAGTGCTGTGCTGAGGTGCTTACCAAGCGATGCTGCCCAAGAAAGGTTGTGCTGACCTCATGCACCATATTTGGGGTCCCTCCATGGGCAGTACTTGCGCGCAGCAGCATTTTGATTTGGATCAGCTAGTGGATGTGAAACAACACTGTTCTCTGTGAGAACGGCTGCATCTCTCCTGTGTGGTAACGGTCATTTTTCAGTGACTCTTGCGGAAAACTTGCTGTAGGTATTATATGATGGCTTCAGTTAGAATTCCCCAAACCTGTCAGGAGATCAGCTGGAACATGCTCTTTAAATATTAGCTTGTTTAATCTCTCTGTTGTTTGGGGTGGCAGAGTGGTACTGTGACTCCAAAATCTCTGCTTGTTCTCTTCCATCCCCTAAGCAGATTAAGGAGATGAGAGGACAAGAAGGATCAAGGAGACAAAGGAAGAGCTAATCTTAGCTGGTAGATAATTTATCCAATGATGCTCTATGACTTTCCTAGCCCAGACAGTAATTACAGAACATAACTGACATGAAGAAGGTTGTCACTTAATTTTCCTGGAGATAAAGAGTCTTTCTCAGTCCTATCGTACTGCTCTGGGATGCAGTTCCAGGCCAAGATCCCCAGTGTCCTATGTGAATGTCCATAGCCGTGGGTAATGTTGCTTTTCAGACTGTTAGCGATAGCACTGTGACAACTACACACTCCCCAGCAGGAGCTTTGCAGCTAAGCTAGCCAAGGTGGCTTCTGGCCAAGAATAAGCATAGACCAGTGGCCAGGACTTGCTGTCAGACTCTGACTCTCTGCACTGTGCCCCCAGGAGAGCCATTTATAATCTTAACTTTTCAGCCCTTAGTTCGCTTCCTGCATTTCTCCACCTGGTTGTCATAAATACTGAACTCTCACAAGCAAGTTCCCGTAAGGAGGGAAAACAGAAGCCACATTTTGGAGGGTTAACACCTGAGCACTGAAGATAGACCTCCAACCCGAGTTCTCAGAAGCCACTTTTGGAAATTTAGTGTCTAATCTTTTTGTCCTTGCCTTTTCATATGTGTCATTGGGATAATATTATTTACTAGCCTACTGTGAATGTTTCAGTGATGGAGTGATTACTTTTTTTGAAGTTTGAAATTTCATTAGAACATATAAAAAATGTCCACCAGTTTGCTACAAGATCTCTGTGGATTTTAGGAACCAGGTGCTATCCTCACATAAAAGCTGAGAGAAGAATAAAACCTCTGTGAAACAGACTATCTTCCTGTTTACCACCTTACCAGAGAGCACCAGAAGCGTACGAAAACAGGTACTTGCTTTTTGCCATTTAGATAAAGAGCTTACCCTGGTTCCTGCCACAACTTTTACGGTCTATTTTTGTCGCTTGTCCGACACGTGCCAATCTTATGTTTACAAAAATAACATTGAAAACTGATGGTGATAGATCTGACAGTATTGATGTCAAACGAAATTTTCTTTGTGAAAAGCGTTTGGAAAAGTATTTCTTGCTGTTGTGAACCGAGAGACTTAGCACCTCACAATTATTGAGATTAAGGTGATGTCTGAATTCTCAGTAACTGCTCCAAGGAAAGGAGTTATATAGCTGAAAGTGCTGACACACTGATTTTTGCATTTCTGAAACTAAGTAGTATGAGCTCTGTATCAGGAACAGTATAGAGGAGAGACTTGGGCTGTGCTTTTAAAATGCCTATAAATTCAGCATTTGATTAAGGGTGCAGTAGGCATGTATGTAAGAGTAAAACCAATAAAATCCTGTATTTATTTGACATAAAAAAATCCAAACAGACTAGACAGAAGGAGAAGGACAGCAAGGGCATATATTGCTCCTCATGGCCTATGCCACTGACAAGACACAGCATCTCAGAGGTGAAATTTCCATGCATATTTATTACCATGACCCTTTTAGTGGGCATAATTTTGTGTCTCATGAATAAACCTAAGCAATGGCAAATTAGAAGCAGCTTTTCCAAGATATGTCTTGGAACCCACAATGAAAATAAGATGTCAAATTTATTTACAGGAAAATCAATCTTTTAAAAATATTTAGATGAGAGAGAAAAACCCCAGGGACAATGACAAACTTCAAGTGTCTTCAGTCTGTAGTTTCTAGGACATGCTGAAAAAAATGCCCAAATCAACAATGGGAGGAAAATATCTGTAAGATCACAACAGAGTGAGCTGTGGAAAAACACTAGACACTAACCGGAGAGGCCAAAGCACAAAAATATATTTAAAGCTTCAAATATTAGAACTTTCAAAAGCATTTGACCCCTTTCTGATAAATTTACAACACAGAATGTCTCTTTAGATTAACAGCTGGAGGGTGAATGAACCTTTAAGAAGCTCCAGTCCATATCAGAAAAAAGAACATCTGTCCAGTGCTAGGAGCTGGACCGAACAGGAGGCGGAGCTTCCCTCTGCGTTAAGTCATCATTTCACAGTTTGGTTCAGCTGTTCTTAGTAATAAATCTCTGCCTTATTTCGAAGAGTCTACTACAAATAGTAACTTCAGAAACAGGGGAGGATTGGCAAATTTAGAAACTGAAAACGCAGTCTTTACAATTGTATGTTTAGTGTAGCCTTTCTGGTTAGACCTTATATTTTTTCCTTTCTCGGATGATATTTACCCTCAACTTCTGTGTATGAAAGATACAGTCCCAGTTATTTTCAGTCATTTGAGTGCAGCCAGCTATTCATGCACTGTGGGAAGGTCTCCCTTCATAGTTTTCACTGTGTGTGCAAAGCTACTTTTAGTTCAGTTGACAAACTGAAATTATAGCTGAAGTTTGTGGCACTGCATGTAAGCAGCGGATCTGCTTCTCCTGCTCCTTCCTCTCAGTTGTCCTCTTACCAAACTAATCTTCCTGATGTAATCTTGATAGGGAAGGCTATGACTGTGGGGTCTTTTGTAGTGGTGATGAGGGCTACAGGGACGTGTTTGGAGGGTTGGACTGAGCCTTTTCTTAGTGCGTTGATGTGTTCAGAGAGTTTCAGTCTGCTCCTGTGTGATACAAGGAACTCCACCACATTCTTCTTCCAAAAGGCGGGATCTCACACGCTGAGCACAGCAACATGCACAAAGGTGGAGGAAGGTACATGTGCACAGAGTCAAGTACTCCTCTTGGACAGGTGTGAACACCCCCTTGACTCTGCACGTTGTTCCTGGTGTTGGCAGAGCCGCAGAATATCACACTGCAATGCCAAGCACCTCAGAGCAGCACAAACATTGAGATGGGGAATGGAAAGTTACTGCAGGAGGCTGCACCGTGTAGGTGTCTGCAGACTTTACTCTGCTGAGCAGCAGCGGCAGAAGGCAGGGCCTTGACAGTGTTGGCTGGCAGGGCGGGAACACTTGGGCTTCAGGATCCTGATGGACCTGGAGTTTATTTCTTGGCTCTATGGCAGCTGCTTCACATCAAGTACTGCTCATTGCCC
>VXBO01012522.1:29326-44199 GCA_013400135.1 Rhinoptilus africanus
TGATGATACTGGACACCTGAAAGCCTCTGGTCTGAACTGCCTCTGTCATCATACCGAGCTTTTCCACCAATAGGGACAGCACAGGAGAATCTTTCCTTTCTCTGAAACTAAGGACATAGGAAAACCCTGTGAAAATAATGAGAGAAAAATTCCACTGTTAAAATACAAAGGCAAATAATATATACTTTTGATATTTCTGTCTTCTTCTAAATCATTTTACAATGCCGATGCAGAGTAACAGTTCTGATGACTCACAATGACAGTATGATCAGATGAGCTCCCATAGCCCTCTTAGAATTGTTTGAAAAGTTGCTATGCTTTTATGGTAACTAGGATGCTTCTGGTGTTTTTCAGCGGAAAAACATACGGATTGCGCAGACTCCTCATTGGTGATGGGGGAAGAATGCACTGTATTTGGGGTGAAGGGACAGAGATCTCCACCTTTGCCAGTGTTTAAAATGCTTTATTATGACTGAATTTTAGAGGACGTTGCTTCCTCTTTAGGTATTTATACAAGAAGGTTAGCCTGCTCATCAGATACTCTGCTCATCGATAGAGTAGCCTTTGAAAGATCTCCATAATACTGGATGATCCTTTCTTTTACGTGTGAACATTTTTCTGTTTTAAATAATGGAGTAATCCTGCACATCTTACTGGAAGAGTGGACCACTCCACTAAGTAATGGTCCACTGGAATAAAGGCTGAAACATATTTAAAAGCATTTTCAAATTCTGTTCATAAGAGTGATATATGGAACGTAGAACGTGTTCCAGTGAGGAAATATACTGTGTTTTGGTCTGAAAATGTATCCTGTATGTATATGTATTTTCTTAGCTCTGCGCCAAGCCAAACTCCCCGGGCACCTGAGTACTCCAACACTCTATGAGTTAACACTCAACTAGTGCCACAGAAGAATGTGCCTGAGATATTTAATCACCAGACAGAAGAAAAAAAAAAAAGAATAATCTCTGTCGTGACCTACTGACCAGACGTTTCTTGGCAATTGCTAATCAACTGTGTTAGCGTTTTATTGTCTCTCCTGCCATTATCTTCCAGGAAAGGTCTGAGCAAGAGGTCAGTAGCTTAAGTAGGTATTGGTTCATTTGTTATCTTTCATGCAGTACACTGCAGTCAACAGTCTGCTCTCCTCTCAAGGTGACACACTTCAGCTTAATTTCACTTGTTTATTTATTGTAGAATTTGGCTTATCAAACCCAGAAGGTAAGAATAGTTCCTTGTGGGAACATTTCTGAGAATAATTTTTAGTGCTGTCTAGGAGCATTAATTTTTAAAAGTTCTATATTTGGTAAATTGTGAACTGCTTCTTTATTGACAGCCTACAGAAGAAATATGTTAGAAAAGTGACCTGGACCTTAATTCAGATTACCATGCATTTGAGACTGCCTGTGTTCATGTAAGTACTGTATTCTAGGCTTACCTTTCAAGAGGCAATTCGATTTGCATTCCTTTCCTAAAAAAGTCTATTTCCTGCGTTGGAGACCCCTGCAAAAAAACATTCCTTCCCAGAAAAAGATGAGGAAAAAATGGGGAAATGGTAGGAAAAAATCAGGTAGCAGATGTCTCCTGTCACACAAAATGATTGTATGGAGAGGAGGCAGTGGCAATGTTTGGTTCTAGCTTCGAGTGACAGCATGTGAAATTCTGCATTTTTGAAGGAATGTAATTTGAAAGACAGTGTTATCTTTGATCCAAAATTGTTCATTATTCAGCTTTTTCCACCCATGCTGCATTAACAAAGCACTGCTGAAGAGGAAACCCAGAAAGCTGATTTCTTCCTTTCTGGGAATGGAAGTGCCTAGCCTAAGGTGTGGGGGAATGTCTCTCCCTTTCTCTCTTGCTGTAATACTGGAAAGATTTGAAATTTGTTCAAGCCTCTATGGGAAGCCCGCACAGACTGCTCCTGTACCTGTGTCTCCAGCATGGAACTGCAGCTGGCAAACAAATGGGCACCACCACAGCTTTTATATGATTGCCATTAGGCAAACCAGGACTCTCCTGGTCCCTGGACTAGCTGGGTAACACAAGAGATGGGAAAGATTCACCCCTTCTCTCAAAGGCAGTAACAGCAACAAGGATCTCCTTCTACTAAGGAAAAAACGGAGTTGCAGGACATGACCTGCCTCTTTTTAATAGCAAAAATCTCAGTTTTGTTATCCAATAAAAAGGTCTAGAGTGGCGGTGGGGTCACAAATATTTGACCTCACTGGGATTTCCTTGCTGTGTGATTTGGTCTTCTCTTCCTTCCACACACTGTACCAATTCCCAAGCAGTGTGTTAAACTCAAGATAATTAATCTCTGCCACAGTGGTTACTTTGGGCTCTCACTCTGGGAAGACAAACCTCATTCTTGTGATGTTTATGTGGACGCTTAAGGTTAACATAGAGGCTACTCACTGCCAGCCAGAGCTGTATGAATTGGTTGTTCCTTCTCCTTCATGCAGTCTGCACCAAAACCGTCTGCTCGGTGCTGGTCTGCACTGAAGCTTGAACATTTCTAGGAACAGACTTTTGAACCACTTGCCTCTTGTATGAGGCCACAGGGAGAGGTACAAAAGGGGTGCTGTCAGAGGATCTGGGGGTTGCAGCTGGTGGAGTTCCAGGGCAGAGAGGCTTAGGGGCTCTGGGGAGCAGACCAGCTCAGGCAGGGACCCCGTGGAGCACATACCATTCTTTTACGCTGTAGGAGGGACTCTGGACTTCTCAGTGAGGCTGGACTGGGCAGCACTGGTCACTGCAAAGACAGAGCATGCCAGCATTGATTTTTCCTTTAACAGAGCATGCTTCTGTCAAGCAGTAGTTCTTCCATCTAGCCTCGGGGGCTAGGTTGCCTGTCAGGCGGAGGCACATGAGCTTTTTACTCTCATGGACTTCAGCAAGAAGCAAGAGGTTTGTATCAGTTGTTGAGTTTGAGCTTTATACCCCGACATTTGGATTAGATGTATAAAACTAAAATAACCTTTTATTGGTGTGCACAAGTTCCTTCTTACCTGTGTTGCGTCAGAGCAGCTGTTGTTGTGCTCTGCTCTTTTTCTTTCTGGGACTGTCTGTGACAGCCACCAGTCATCCTTCTATTTACAGTCATTACCGCAAGGAAATTGGAAGCTGCAGCTACTGGGACATGATTATCTTCTCTTTCATGTCAGGTTTGTCGTTTGTCGTTTACTGTGACACAGCAAAATAAATGTTTGTCAGCTAATAAAACATTTATCTAGAGATAAACAGAAATGTCATGTCCTGGCTGATTGAGCTCCTGAGGTAGATCTGATGTAGGACAGGTTTACTAGCAGTGGTGACATAGACGAGGTGACAGAAGGGGACGATGCCCACCTTCCCCAGCCCACAGAAATGCCCACAGCCCCTCTGTAGTCAGAAGTGGGGAAGCCTCCAGAGTAATAGCAGCAGGATTTAGATAAGAATCCTGAAGCAAGCACAGGTTGATGTCTTTGTCGTCCTTTAGGAAAGGACAATCTTGCAATCTTGTAAAAATTTTAGTCAAAGGCTTATAGCACTTGCCAAGGTTCTCCACTGAATGGCAGTCTGGTTAGATTTCCTTCTTTAGTTTGGTGATCGAAGTGATGAAATAATGTGTAATAACTCAGGACCCTGCAATCCTTGTTTTAGGAAAATAACAATGCACAATTGCATTTTTGTCACTGAGGAATATGAAGAATTAAATGGAAGAGACATAAATCTGTCAGTGCAACGAACGGTTTTGAACAATGTGTAATGTAGTCCTGTCTGTCCCATAGGGGTTAGTATTTAATTGTACTTTTTTAGCTGTTTGAATTCAGAAAACCCACAAACATACAATGTAGGAAATATGTGAAAAACAAAGAGCCAAAATCCCTCATTTGCTAAAATTGACTTTTATTTTGAGCTTATCATTTTAATCTTAAAAAGATATTTTTGATGGCACACAGCCTCAGAATCAGCACCTTTGCCTTTACAAACTACAGGGAATCCCTGTCAATTTATATTTCCCTAATTCTGACTATTAAATCATGCAGAAAATCTTAGTCTTTGTTCCTGTTTTCTGTGAAAGGCTTAACAGCACATTGCTGCAACAAGGTTGCATGTTATGAGGATTCCATTCACAAAATAGTCTTACAGGACATTAAATATTCATTTAGTAATTTCATCATAAATGAAAACTGTTATGAAAATGCCTATATAAATACACAGTGCCACTTCTGTGATGTGCTACCCTTTCTTGGTTTGTGTTCATTTACACTCCAGTTCACAAGAGCATCATTAGTGCAAATTAATGAGAATTTATCGTACAATTATCTTGTAACAAGCTCTTAGATATATTTCAGCTGATTGAGGCCAGTGTAATGAGTTAATTTTCAGCATCTGGTTTGGTGAGAGATCTCTCAAGCTCTTCTGCAGGGTTAGATTTCTTCTGGCTTGGGATAGCAGGCAGGACACGGCTTGGTTTCAGAGGCTCTCCTGATAGTCCAGGCAAGAGAGAATAGAGCAAATGGCTCTGAGAATGTCCCCTTTTCTGGGATCTGGAGGTTGGGGCTGGTGGGAGAATAACTGCACCAGTCCTTAGGGAATTTAAAGGCAGGGACTTAAACTTCTTGGCACCCTGAGATGGTAGCTGAACTAGAGGAAAAAGAAAAAGAGAGAAAGAGTACACAGAAAGTGAAACGCATGACATTTTTGCAAATGAGGTTGCTACTTTCTTTGAACTGTTTGTTTGTTTTGTGTTGCATGTACACAAACCTGCATTTGAAAAATGTGATCAAAATGTGAGTCAAAAATCGCTAAAGCCTGGCAGGGCTAAGCTTTAACTGAAGAAAACTCCAGTGTTAAGCAATTTACATTGTGTTTGATGATCAGTAAGACTTGCTAAGTTTAAAGGTTCACGTTTGATAAGCAGAAAGTCTATAGTTTGACTTGAAGGAGACTTGATCTGGTTGGGGACATTTCCACAAGACATTTTTTCATCAAAAACCACAGGCTGACTGCAACAGAAACGTTCTTCCATGGGAATATATTATATTTAACAAAGCCTTTGTGGGAGGATGCTCTATTTCCTAGTGTAAATTCTGATCAAAATCTTAGGAAGATGAAATGGAATAACCTGGGACACCGTGTCTGCATTGCTCTAGACACAGTCAATCATGAAGGTAATTCCACACATGCTCTACAAGTCATGGGCTACAAAAGTAGCCCATTATCCCGTAGCACCATAAGGCCCAGACTGAAACAGAAGAGCCACAGCTGCTGTATGTCTCGTGTTGTCGGCCGTCCTGTAGGAAACTCTGCATTTAGATCATCCTTAATCTTCCACCTCACACTCAGCAGGATAACACTGTGCTTTAAAATGGATATAGTTCTATATTTTCTCAAAATCATCAAGCTCCTTCATTCAGGCAACTCACTAACTGATTTCCTAATTTTTTAAAACGAGAATTCAAAACCTTAGTTGTAGATGTATTTTTCTCTGCCTTGGAATTTATTGTGAATTACATTTCATTTAATTCTCCATTTTATTCACAAGCTCTTTCAGTTTAATCATTTGAAGAGCTCCCCACTGGAGCTAGCACCATCTCTATTTTGGCTATAGAATTTTCCTTGCAATTTTTCACATTAATTTTTACTTGTTTGCATTCTTATTCCACCTGTTGTTTCCTTCCATCTGCAGCTGTTGTGATGAATATATGAGAGCCTATTAACGTTTTCCTCTGAGATGTTTTAGCTTGAATTTCATCTTACTAGTCATGGCGGCCTCCAGAAGGTTATTTGGACTCTGTCTATTTTGCTGGCTTCATCCTTTGAAACTAATCACAAATGCTTCTTAGTGGTCAGGTGTTAAAAACCGTTCTCTGAGACAACCACTTGTCCACAGATTGGTATCATGCTTGTCTCCTGTTCGTTACCTGCAGAAAGGATTCTGCTATAAAGCCCTCTGCTTGACAAGTGGCCATCTCAGCCTGTCCTTATCATTCCATTTCGTAGTCAATTCCAGTGAAAACCTGAGTGTCCATGTTTGCATTATTCCTGACAGCCCCTTTGGTTATTGCCTTTTCATAATCTCTGACAGAAATTTTCCTGGTGCCAGTTCAGGGAAATTCTACGGAAATGAGGAATGGAGAAGAGCATTCTCTCTTAGCACAATGAAAATCTTGTGGAATTCCAGAGGAACATCTGAAGTTAATCTAGATTTGGACTGGTTTAATAGAAGATAAACTGATAAATGAACTAATTCTTATTAGAAATAGCAGATGACATAATTAACTTGTATGAACTCAGTAACTAATGCAGTCAATGCGCCTGTGATAAACTGGAACTTACAAGTCAATTTTGCTCTTAAAAAAAATCCCCAAACCAAACAAAACATTTAGCACATTTGAGGAACTTATAGGTGGAATAGTGGATGGAGTTTCTTGAGGGCTGTAGAATAAAAAGATAAAAAAAAGGGACATAATGAATTTAAAGTCAGTTAACCTAACCCAAAAAATCCTCAATACCAAAAATCCTGCCCGCAGTGGCTGTTTCTCAGAAGTGAATCTTTGAACATCTGAAGTCTGCCTTCTTGCTGCTCATCAAGAAACAAAAAAAAAAAAACCAACCTGGGATGCTTGAGGAGTGGATGGAGGAAAAATTATAAATTACGTGGTTTTAATAAGGAAGGATTATTAACTTTGTCACAATTTTTTGTAAAATATAAGGTAGATCCATTACTATAATGTGGACACGCACCTAATGAAAAAAAGGTACTCAAGGTGTGATTTACTGGAGAACAGGTTTACAATGCAAAATTACGTTGATAAATTGGAGAAACAGTAAGAAATTCAGATAATGAAACTCAGCAAAGGCAAATGCAAACCACTAAACTTAGGGAAAACAAACAAAGAAATCCCGAACCACCAAAAGTCTAAATGTAAGATGGGGAATAACTGGCTAGGGCACTAACAGTCCTGCAGGTAACAGGGGACACAGACTGTGCCCAAGTCAGAAATATAATGAAGAAGTTAAAGCAGAAGCCCTGCAGATTCCGCGCCTCAGCAAAGTCATGCACTGTCATGCAAACCCTTCTGTGTCTGTAGATTTATGTAGTATATAATTAATAAGTCAGAAATTTGCCCTGTTGAAAGCAATTGTTACCTCTCTAATGTCTGTGGTGGGCACTGAAAGAGCTTTGCATCTATATATAGTTTTTACTATATACATTGTGCAAAAGAGATTGAAGTTCTTCTTGCCATATTCCCCTGTACCATATGCCATATACTCATTTCATCATTCATTATTTATTTATCTGGAGCAGTAATTCTCTAAGATTCACCACGTTTCTATCTGGGGCAAAGCAAAACCTTTATAGAGAGGATTTAAAAAACCTTTAGAAAGTTTTATTTTTTTTTAATTTTAATGCTAATTTTAGTACAAGTCAAGTTGTGATGGTCTGAGCAGGCAGTGTTTACTAGAGCTGTCTGGCCTTTGGCAATGTAGTGTAATTCATAGGTCATATTCAATATTCATTCATGTTCAGAGGTTCAAGAAATCTCTTAGTTCTCCTTTCCATGAAAAAAATATCCCAAACCCTTAATACTTTGCTTTAGTTCGTATTGAATTTATGTGAATCAAGCAGGAGGGCTAAATACAATAACTGAGCCCATTTGTTTTCTGCAACATGATAGAATGCTTTGAGTTCATTGAAATTTTGGTGTGTAAACCAAATGCATATTGAGAGGCTCACTTGTTTCACTCTTTGGAGCATAGGCATATATATGTTCATACATTCAAAGTTTATACCTGTGTAAAATATCTCCAGAACACTTGACGTACTAGATAAGCCCTTAATGATGGGTTTAAGTAACGCAAAAGCAGTGTAATTTAACTTCACCCTCATGACCGGGTAGCCATCACAAAACCATGCTTATTCAAAGAAGTGAAAACCAGCATCCAAATGTTGATGCTTTCCATCTAGTCCTACATAGTGTACTCAATTTTGGATATTCGATAAGGATTTAAGAACTGGTATATAGATGGCTTTGAAATAATACATATAATGACTTGTATTAAGGTGTGTATTGAGATACGTGAGCCTGGACACAGCACTGGGGTCTGTGAAAGACAGAACCCTTGAGGCTGGTTGCCAGAAGCTATATAGAGTGAAAGCACCAGTAACTATTTCTGTTCAGAGGGCAGAGCCAGCTGCCCAACACCTAGTGCTACAACAAGAGTGACTCATTCATGGAGCCTTTTCCACTCAGCAGTGACTCTCCAGTGGCTGCTATTGCAAACTGCAGAGGCAAGAATAAAGATTCCTGGGAGGCACTGCCCAAGGGGTGGCTCTTAGACTCTCTTCCTTTTGCAAGCAGTGGACCATGGTGGCCCTCTGCAGATAGGAGGGTGCTTTGTGGAATCCTTTGCTGTTAACTTGGGATAGAAGACACTTCAGCTCATGATTAATAACAGAAAAACACAACTACCGATCCCCAGAAAATATTGTTAAATCATCTGCAGAAATAGGTCTTTTCTTTTTTTGTTCAGCAAGTGATAACGTCATTTTGGCTTCAGACCTTGTAAGCCACATGAAGAAGTGAGAGCAGCAGTGAGTTCTTTAGAAGTCCCACGTTTTTTTTGAAAATTATTCTGGCGTTATGTGAGTGGTGTGTGATGGTTGTAAGCCAGTTTTCCAGGGGTCCTTGGGAGAGTCACAGGATGAGGTAGACAGGGTGTGCTGGGGATGGAGCAGCAACATACAGAGTAAGAGATGCCAGGCTGTCCTGAGGCTACTCAAGAAGCCATGTGAGGGACCTCTTTGGCCCTGGGAACACCTGGAGGGTGGGATTTTATAATCTATGGGTTAAAGTCACTCAAGTACTCTTTTTGTAGGCTACTGTTTCATTCCTATTATCCTCTTTCTAACTTGTATTTTTTAATGATTTTGCTTAGAGATTAAAGTATCTCTTCCTTTTTTTCATTGCCCTTCCTTTTTTTGGGAGATGTTTCTTCTTTTTGTTAATCTCTGAGTAGTTTCAATTCTCTTTCTATTTATGCTTATTTTATTGGTTTAGCTCCCTGGTTGCTTTTTTTCCCCCACTGGCTTTGTTGCATGTTTTTAGCACACATCTTGTGTAATGAAAATACTAGAGAAACACAAATGTTTATCTTCAAACTTCATTGCTGGAGCTGTTTGCCTGGATAAAGGCTGTGTCCAGAACAGTAATATTTTTAGGGTTGGATGGAGGATGAGTGAAATCTTGGCTCTGAAATAGTTATTCGGAAAGCTCCAGGATGAAATGTGTCATGTGTGTTAACAAAGAAGAAATTTAATCTATTTTGCAAGTAACTTTGCTTTTCTGTTACTGGCTTGAGCTGATGTTCAGGCAGTAATGGCACCTGGATAAATGTGCTGTGTTCGTTAATTGAACCATGATTATTAACTGTGATAATTGTATCTTATTCATAAAACACAGGTTTTGGCTAAAATCCTGTCTGTTTGTATGAATTACTGCAAGAACACCAGTGATTATGAAATATTTTTTTTTTTCAGGATTTTGCTTACAACTATGTTTTAACTAGAAGACCCAGAGAACATTATTAGAAAGCTTAAAAATAGAAGACTTGGAGATGGGGTTTTGAAAGCAGTTAGATTCTTTCCTTTCCTCTGAGCGGACAGAGAATACCACCTCAGTATTCCACATATCTCTGCTTTTCTTCTTCCTCTATTATTTACTGTGCAGCAGCTGTATTTCCCCTACCCAATCTGGTGTTCCCTATAAAGCTGCCTCTGCTGTTTCGTTTTTAGTAATGTTATAGCTGCAGAATTGCTTCTGAAACTCAGATCATGCGAGACAAAGAATCTTAAATTTAGCTCTGAATTGTGAACGCTTCAGGACCTGGCTGATCTGCAGGGTGACAAGCAGTAAACTGCAAATCTTCACCCAAAATGCACTGGGGGATTTGCACTTAGTGGAGCACAAGGCTGTGAGAGCAGGACGCTGCTGGGAGTAGGGCTATGTTTGTATGTGAAGAGCACCCCGTTGCTGCTGGATCCAGCCTGGGACACTCACTATGTCTTAAGACTCTGCCGGGGCTGTGGGAGTGGGGTGAGGCTTTCCCTGCTGCCTTGGGAATGAGGAGCTGGCTGAAAGTGCAGAGGAAAAAAAAGCTTGCTGCTCTCTCAATCCCTTTATTTTAGCCCCTGTGTTACAGAAGGTAACCCAGACCAGTTCCTGTTAGAATGAGAGAAATGAATTATTCCTGTCCTTATGTAAAAGCTAGTCTATCTGCTGTGCTTAAGACAGAGAATGACAAAGTTTGTGGAAACCTGATGATCTTGTTCTCTTCCCTCTAATTTTTGCCAGCAAAAGGACACAAAAATCAGTGTCATGATATTTTTCATGCTGTTTGCATGTGAGTCATTCCTTATCCTGGCTTTCATCTCACATATCCAACCTTTCTCTGCCATGCAGTCATTAGGCTGTTGTCATCCATCTCCTTGCATTCCTGTAAGTCATCATGTCCTGCCCCCTGTGAAAAGCTACCTGAGTCATACAGGCATATGCAATCAAGAGTGAAACCAAGAGTGAAAAATCCTATGTCTGTGAGAATTCCAGTCACCACTGCTCTGGAAAGTAGATATAGAACCAAACGCTTCTCTGTGTTCACATACATCGCTTCTACTAGGCCAACTCTATGAAACTCGTTGGAGAAAAGGGTTGTGATCAGCACCACAAAGTCCAACTGGAGATGGGCCAGTCACTAGTGGAATATCTCAGGTGTTGATACTGGGACTAATACTATTTAATGTTTTCATTAGTGACTTGAATGATGGGGCAGAGTGCGCCCTCTCCAAGTTTGCAATTCATGTAAAACTGGGTGGAGTGGCTGATACAATAGATGTGTGTGCTGCCACTCACAGAGACCTTGACGGACTGGAGAAATGGACAGTCAGGGCTCTTACAAAGGGAAATGTAAAGTCCTGCACTTGGGGAGAAATAAGTCCCTGCAGCAATACATGCTGAGGATCAAACAGCTGAAATGGAGCTTGCCAAAAAGGAACCTGGGGGCCCTGCTAGACAACAGGCCTTGCGGCAAAGACAGCCAACAGTATCTGCATTAGGAGGAGTGTCACCAGCAGGCTGTGGGAGGTGATCCTTCCCCTCTACTCAGCACTGGTGAGACACATCTGGAGCGCTGTGTCCCGTTCTGGGGGCCCCAGCATAAGAGAGACATAGACATACTGGGGCAAGTCCAACAAAGGGCAATGGAGATGATTACGGGATTGGAGTGTCTAGCCTCAAAGGGGAGGCTGAAAGAGCAGGGGCGGTTCATCTTTGAGAAGAGAATCAGGGGATCTTGTCAATATGTATAAATGCCTGACTGGGGGGAGTAATGAAGAGGGAGACAGACTCTCCTCAGTGGTGTCCTATGAAGAGGAAAGAGCCAATGGGCACAAATAAGTAAGAAGAGACTTTTTTTACTCTGAGGATGGTCAAACACTGAAACAGGTTGCCCAGAGAAGTAGTGTAGTCCCCATCCTTAGAGATATTTAAAACCCAAGTGGATGTCGTCCTGAGCAACCTGCTGGTGGTGACCTCTCTATGGGCAGGTGGGTTGGACTAGACAATCTACAATGGTGCCTTCCAACTTCAGCCATTCTACAATGCTGTGAA
This sequence comes from Rhinoptilus africanus, assembly GCA_013400135.1. Lineage (NCBI taxonomy): Eukaryota > Metazoa > Chordata > Aves > Charadriiformes > Glareolidae > Rhinoptilus > Rhinoptilus africanus. The sequence continues at coordinate 40,981 of VXBO01012522.1, forward strand.
AAAGGAACGTGAAACCTCTCTCAGGCACTCAGATGCCAGTGATGGGGACACACATAATGATACTGTAATGGAGACTTGCCTGTACTTACTTTTGTGAGCACAGTAGTTGGGTATGGGAGCTAGGCTGTTCCGTACAGGAGTAAGGTTTTTTATTTTGGGTTGGTCTATGGACATCTGTTGAAAATTTTTACCTGTGGAAGAAAAATATGTTACTATATGAAAATAATTGTAAATAATACAGTGCAGTGTAGATCTCTGGCTTCTAGAAAAAAGCGCAAACCCAACGAAACTTACTTAGTAATTCTCAGAAATATATAATAACAAGAAACCACGAACTGAAAAAAGCTGTTGCTTTGTTCTCTTTACATTCATGAAAAAGAGTGACTGATTTAATATAACCTTCGTGTGTACCATTATCATATATCCTCTCATATAATACAGTAATTGGTCTTAAAACAGGCATGATCCAGTAGCTAGGTCCATGTAAGAATATTTGGACACTAAATTTGTAGAAATATTCAACTAGATGGATTTGATTTCTTCACTGAAGTTTTAGTTTGCAAACTTTTCTAATAGGGTCTCAGCCTTTCTATGTACTAGAACACAAATGGAGTTCAACTGCTTGATGGAAAATGAGACTAGTGGGAGCATATCAGGAGTAAAGATGAGCTTTGGGAAGGTTTTGCTGCAGATGAAAACAGCATAACTGGTATAATCTGATACTGATTCTTATTAAACTATGTTTATGGCAATTTCATTTTTACCAAGAGAACAGATACTGGAAAATGAAAGGGTAATTGGGTAACTGTGGCATTTCACTGGCTATGATTAAAGTTAACTTTGGTCTAATACTACTAAAAAAGACAATGTGTTAGGTGGTCTAATGGATTTCACTATGTAAATGACACATCAAATATTATTGAAAAAGTAGAAACTCAAGCACCAAATCAACATTTTCCCCAGATCCTTTTCCTTAGTTGATCTTATTCTATGATGGTTTTAGTCCCTCAAATTTTTCTTTTTTGTTATCCCCAGATCTGAGATGAGCTTTGTAAGGAGCCTTGAGTTGTCTTGCCAAACAGCTGCTCATTCAGCATAGCATTGCAACATAGCTCATTGCAGAGCAAGCATAAGCTCTGTTGGCACGCAGAGATGAGGGGAGACATGGGCTGGATGTAGTAGGACATCTTAAGCAATAGGAAGAAATGGAATGATATAAATTGCCTTTGTGGCTTTATAGTTGTTACTTGAAAATAGGCGTGTATTGCTGAGCTGTGCAAGATAAAGCTAAGGGAAAATAGCGTAGAACAGTTCCTACAGGTGCACTGAAGTGGTTGTCAAGACTTTTGTAACTATGTTATTGACTAAATGGATTCTACCTGAAAGGAGCTAAAGTGTTTTATCAGACAAACCCCCATGTTACTGTGCAGCCTTCAGCTCAGCATGGAGCCAGATTCTGGCCAAAGACAATGGCAGTTGGTAGAGACTGGCTCAATCTACTGGATCCCATGGGTAAAGCTGACACATACTGGGCTAAAGCATGAACAATCTCATATGGATGAGCTGTGTCTGATAGACTTTGGTTACCTTTTCCCATGTTTTATTCTTTATTTAGTCTTTAATTCTTCTCTGGGGTGATCAAAAAGTGGGTGTAAAAGTTGGTAAATTTATTCTATAGACATCACATCCACTGTGCACAAAAAAATAAATATATGAATTCCAAAATAGCAGAGAATCCATCCTGCTGCTCCCATTAGTGCAATTCGAGTTATATTGGTTTCAGTGATGCTTATGCTGAGAACTAATGGGTTATTATGTATGTGCCATTATGGCTTTGATGATGGGAGGTTGTTTTTTCTATCAAGAGATATGTTTATTTCCTAAATGGGGATATCTGGCAGCAAAACAACAGTACAAGGCATAATCATGTTTGCAAAGCTGATATGAATGCTTGGAAAAGAATCCTTGTTGTCTAAAAGTTCTGACATGAAGGGGAAGTATTCTTCTGCTCTTCTTTTCTATCTGCTTCACATAACATCAGAGAAAAAGGTTTTTCTTTAAGACATCATCTTTGTCATACCCAAGAGTGTATTTATGATGGCATTTTTGAATATAATGGAAAGGAAGCAATTTCATTATTATAAAATGCAGGACTCTTGTGCATTTCATTTTATTTACTGACATTTTTTACAGGTTGTTCTTTGATTTTCCTTTGCATTTAGGGAGGTGAACCACGTTGTGGTGTGTTTTGTGGAAAAGTTGTAAATGGTATGATGAATGTCCGCCTGTAAATGAGTCCTTCAGTTTGAGAAAAAAACAGCCACACTGATCAGCTTTGCTCTACTCTTTCCTGGCCAAGAAGTGCTTCCTTCCTGTTGGATTATAATACATTGCTTATGCCAACATAAGCTTAATAGTGGCCTATTATTTACATTATCTGTTTCAGCGACTAAAAGGCACTGGGCTCCTGTAATAAAATCTGTAAAAAACTGCCACCTTAGGCCTGGAAGGCTGATAATCTAAAAGATGAGTATGTGATAGAAGGAGGCTAAATCTGGTTAGAGGGTGCTAAGATCTGCCTTCCATTTGAGACAGGCTTCCTCTTACCCATATACCTTGGAGTTTCTCTACTTACACCATTTTTCCTGTGGAAAGTAGATGAGAGCACATTTTGCAAAATGAGATGATTGCAAAGCTCATAAATACAAAATGCTTCATATTGTGGATGCCAGCTCAGCACTGTGGCTGGCAAGCACTCCTGCAATATTGACAGTAGTTTTTGGTACAGTCTATCTGTGCTTTCCCCAGTGGAGGACAAGACAAAGTAGTTTTTCTGAGAGAAATCAGTGCATGATAGTAGGGAAAGTCTCATTGTTACTCACAGCAGCCTCTCCCCTTTGTGTAAGCGCTAGGGCTCAGCTAGTAAATTGACTCATCTTTAATTTCCAGGAGCACAGAAAACAGAACAAAAAACCTCCAAAAATCCCCATCTATGTGCCAGCTGCGTTAGTAGCAGTTAGCACAAAAATTAGCTCTGACTTTAATAAAGGCATGGCCATGCAAGGCAATTAACACTGTGTGTCAGCTGAATCTGAAAATAACTTTCAGATTGAGTTCCCCTAGGTTATTGATACCCATAGTCTTGCTCTGGATACTCAGTGGTTAGGACATTACATGTAGCCCCCCCCCCCCCCCCGCCAGGACTTTGGAAAAGGGGGA
>VXBO01012522.1:44204-86074 GCA_013400135.1 Rhinoptilus africanus
GAGAAATGGAGTATTAACAGTTCAGTGTCCTTCAAAGACCAGATGGTTGGGTTTTATCCCCTTAGCTAGGCCTTCTGCATAAAAAAAAAAACCAATGAGGAAATATCTTTCCTCCGAGAGAGCTGCCCACACAGGGCTGCTGTCGGGTCTGGGGCCAGACTTACTTTGCTTCTCATCCCTCTACGTCCTGCAGGCGCAGCGCACTGGAGACCTGGAAGCCCTGGAGCTCGTACAGTAAATGCAGTTCTAATTCAAAGCAAGTCAGGTGGTTTTAATTACAGGGGCAGACAGATTTAAACCACACACATAGGCCTGAAGAGGGATAAGCAGATATTTTTTATCGTGAAAAAATGTTAGACGGTATCTGGGTTGTGCAATGTATTCCTGTTAGACACTTTCTGCCTCCTTACAAGCTTTTAATTCACATGCCTCAGTGGAAGTCCTTTTTGTCAGCTACAGGACTCTGTTTATTGTTGGAAAGTTTTATTAAAGGGAGCTGGTCACAGAGAACTGGGCTAAAAGCAGATTCAGGCTTTTTTTTCTCTGAGGAAGATAATAAGCTGTCTTAAAATGCCTTACTCTTCCTTTGGACATGCAAAGACAGCTCACATTGTAACAATTAGAAGATTTCCCATAATTGATACAATTCTGCCCTCATTCATGCATGTAGACTGCAGGTCCTATACTGAGTCCCTGTGCAGATCATGATGAGTGGATGCACGGGGTTTGTCCTGATTCAGCTGATTGCAGCTTTTTGTTATAGGATATTAATAGAAAACCACCTGTCCTTCTGTCCAGAGCAAACAAGGATTTAACCATACAGTACACTACAGTCCTAAGAAAAATCTATAATCACATTTTAAATAACATGCTAGTTACTTCCACATCAAATGTATGCATAGTCTGTCAAATTCCACCAAGAAACATTTCCCCATGGTTGTCCTCAGGTTTGGTTTACCAAGTTTGGGTTAATTTATCCTTCTACTGTCAATATGAGTGATGTCAAATATCTCAGTCTCGCTGTACCCTATTATTTTTAGGTTGTAAAGAAGCTCTGCAGGTTTTCTTGTCTTCCACATGTGAGCTGAACCTTTCAGAGTTCAGTGTAGGAAGAGCGTGCTGGAGCAATCCTTGCTAGCCACGTGGAGTTTGGGGTTTGTATGGTTGAGTGAATAGCTGAAGAGTGCACACTAAAAAAGTAGTGACACCTATAGAACAGGTCTATCAAGCTTTCAGGACCGTGTCCTGATGTTCAGGAAGTGTAATTTTTTGAACAGCTCCTTTTCCCCCCAAAAAACTATTTCCAGACTTTATCTGCACAACGTAGAATGACCTGTCATTCTGAAATTGCTGTCTCTACTCTCATTATTAGAGACGTGACCAAAGATTTTCTGTTTTATAGATTCTTTTGCTTAGGAGTCAGTACAGTTTGCACTATCATGCAAGCTCAGACAGTGACCTGATCTAACTGAGGGGTCTTCTCAGGCAGGGTTTCTGTTCACTGCTCTTTCTACTGGAGGGTAACGACTCATATCTGTTGGTCTGAGGGCAGATTAACCTATTGCATAACATTTACTCCTTGTAATGGTGTAGTGGTAAGTTTGGGGATTGTTTTTTCTTGCTTCATTTTTAGTTGGATATTACAGTGGTCGGAAGGCATGCTAGATGTGTTTAATTTTGGCGAGGGAGTAATCCCAAAGGAGATGAAGTTGGAGACACTGATATGTTGAAGTAAACTTCAGCACACAGGCCAGCCAGCCAGATTTGTTTAAACATGGATGTGAGTCAAACAAAGTACTAGATCCCAAATCCTGCCAAACCCGGGTTTCGACTTTACTTCAGAATTCTGATGCTCTGCTTCATTACTGTTGCATTACACTTTCCAAACCACAACATAAAAGCATTTACTCTGTCTCTGTAAATTTAGCAACCTGAATTCAGCTTTGGAGAGACCATAAGAACAGCACATTAGACCAAAGAGCTGGCACTCAGGGTGGGAGGAGTGGGAAGGGGTGACACGGCAGCTTGGAGTCAGAATCACTCTTAAGGAGGAGGTGTCATGGTGCAGAGCTGTCCAGATGGCACACGTGGACTTACCTGCCGCGGTCCAGAAGCAGCTCTCAGCACAGTTAGAGATTTGAGTGCAGTACCGTTCCCTTGCACATCTATTTCCAGGACTACATATGGACACAAAGCAGCAGGCGTGGCAGTGGGTGTTAATGTGTGATGCACAAAGCACATACATAATCTGGAGTCACCCACCTTGCTCAGGTACCTTACATGCTTCCTAACTACTTGCAGTTTTGCTTGCTTATCAGACCTACTTAAATGTGTTATTTCCCACACCTGAACACCTTGCTTCAGCTGTCAGCTGATGTCCTATCTAGTCCACATGCTTTCTGCGATTGCTACTACATACAGGGAGAAGAAACTGAGAAAGATATTAAAAAAATAAAAATGTCATGGGTCAGACTTGTTTTTTCTGGCTCAACTTGCTGCATCAGTGGAGACTGTTGGGTTTGGGAGATAGAGAAGAAAAAAATTACCTGATGGAGAACTGGGAAGTGAGGGAAGGCGGGGAGGGCACAAAAGCACATGGTGAGATCTATCAGAGTTTAAGCCATTTATCAGTTTGTCTGAAGGAGTCCTAGTACAGACTTTGTAGGAGAGTAGACGGTTAGAGTCTGTGTTCCAGGGAGCATCCAACAAAGCCTGACAGGTGCTTCTGTGGTCCAGCAAGTTGTGTTCACTCCTGCTCTTTTGAGACTTGTGTGTAAAATGGTGGGTGCTGGTGCTGGAGGAGAAGCTTGACGTTGTGCTCTGGGAAGCAGTTAGGAAGGAATTGCCCGCAGTGATTGGGGGGAGGCTCTGGGTTCTGATGGGCAGAAGTCCCTGACACTCTGGTTGCTTCTTTTCTGGCATGAGGTACTTTATGTCTGTGCTCCTTCTTTTCAAGTCAGCGGTGGTCACACACTCGTCTGGAATGTCTTTGCAGTTTGTGTCCATAATGCAATCAAAAGTGGTGATGATGTCATCTACTTCTGAGGTCTCTTCTCTAGGATATCGGTCTCTGCTTCTCTCCTTCTGACCGGTTTTCTGATCATCTTTCTTCTTTTTGCAAGAGAAGATGTGGTTCAGCATGCTGAATCGTCCTTCTTTCTTTAGGAGTCTGTTGTTCTGGGAGGAAAACTCATGAACTGGCTCAGATCTACTGGAAGTACAAATCACAATGTGATGTTGTCATTGCCAAATGATGAAAGAAACACTGTCTGTGTTAGCCCATGAAATGGGGTATATACAGTTCAGATACATTTGAAGGAGTGGTTCAAGGAGGCAGAAAATTAGGACTGAAAATTATACCATTTTATTTCACTCTTTCTTGCGGAGTTCATTACCTTACACTCATATTAATGTAGGCTCAATGCAGCTATCAGGCAAAAAACCCAAACTTTTCTGGCTTCAGCATCTACCAGCTGCAGAATCACTATTCTTAATGGTGAGGCAAGATCCAAAAATAACAAGAAGAACATGCTGGGATCTTAAAAACCAAGGGGTCTTTGTATTATGTCATATTTGGAAAATGGTATTTCCAATAGCACAGTCATTGCTAACAGTGTAACAAAAGCACTAGTTCACTATTCCTTCCCTCCCTTTCCCTTTCCTTTTCCCTTTCTCTTGCCCTTGCCCTTGCCCTCCCGTTTCCCCTTTCCGCTTCCCCTTCCCTTGCCTTGCCTGTACTAAAGAGGCCTGGCACAGTTTCAGAAGATCTATCAAGATAATTACCTACAGTGATGTTGCTGTAGTGGTTTTTAGATGAGATTTTGACTAATCAACATTTCAGACCTACTGTGACAGGCAGAGCACAGGAGGAGGAGGGGAGGAGAAGGAAGAGAAGGAGGAGGAGAGGTGCTGTTACCCTTGTCTTACAATTTGCAACACAGGAAATACTACTAACTGCTGACTGGAAAGGAGGGGACAGTGCAAAGAAATGTGATGATAAATGTCTCTGTAAGTGCATGCTCATTTACCAAAGTTGAAGAATTTAAATTAATTAAATGACAGCTGCTGAAACATGAGAAATAGAAAGAGAGAGGAAGATCATAAGCAATGGTAAAGGGATTATACTTTTTAACAGGAAAAAAATAAACTCAGAATAAGAAGAGACAATCAAAGTAGAGAACTAAAGAAGAGTAAGAAAACACGCCCAAACCCTTACCCTGAGGATGAAAACTTGAAGTTTACTTTATTATCTGTCTGGAAAAGCTGCTTTTGTGTTCAGTCTGTTTGTCTGTCTGATGCCATGAACACAGAGATAGTGCTTAGAGATTTCAAAAAAGTGGAAGCCATATATCTGGGGGCTGAAATTATTCTGTAAAAAAATTTTCTGTGTGAAGGTGACAGAGCGAGTGCTATACTCACATCTTCTTGGTTCAGAACCCTCTGCTGATCAGCAGACTAGCACCATAACCGCAGTGATGAGTCTTCAGTAGATGACTAATTCTAACGTTGCTATGTTGGTGGAAAACTTGAACTGAGTATTGCATATGAATCAAGGAGACATCACACAGGGCTCAAACCCCACAGTAGCATACAAAAAGCAATAAATTTGTTTTCTAGTCAGTGGCAACATGCAAGTAAGATGTAAACTTTTGCTTTACCTACTCTCCTGAGACAGCAACTTGATGCATGCTGTGTGCCCACAGTACACTGCATATGTCAGAGGGGTGTTTTCATTGATGTCTCGAGGGCTGCTGTCTATCCCCAGCTCTAGCAGTGTCTGCACACAGTCAGCTTTCCCTGCTGCTGCAGCCCAGTGCAAGGGCGTCCTACAGAAAAGGGGGAGTATCATTAGAATAGATGAATGAATTTACTATGAAAACTATGAGTGACATGATGAGGTGTGTTTCTATGCTACTCATCCAGATTCACTCGTCCATTTTAAGGAATTCTCCAGCAACTTGTCTTACACTGATGTAGTGGCCAGTGGTGGTAATAGGACCATAGGCTGGCATCTATCTATGTGCATCTATTTAGCTGTAGATAAAGAAGATATGGGGCTGCAGAATGCCTTTACATAGCATATAATAGCATCTCTTCCACTGCTGGAATTGCAGAGTGGGAGAAGTGCCTGAAGTTTTCAGAGCAGAATCATCTAGTTCCTCCCACTAGACTAGGTTAGTCAAAGCCCCATCCAACCCGGCCTTGAACACTTCCAGGGGTGGGGCATCCACAACTTCTCTGGGAAACATGTTCCAGGTTCTGGAACTGTTCTCACCACTCTCAGAGTAAAGAATTTATTCCTAGTATCTAATATAAACCCAGCCTCTTTCAGTTTAAAACCATTACCCCTTGTCCTATCACTACAGTTCCTCATAAAGAGTCCCTCCCCTCTTTCGTGTAGGCCCCCTTTAGGCACTGGAAGACCGCTATAAGGTCTCCCGGGAGCCTTCTCTTCTCCAGGCTGAACAACCCCAACTGTCTCAACCCTCTGATCATCTTCGTGGCCTCCATTGGACTTGCTCCAACAGGTCCATGTCCTTCTTGTGTCGGGGCCCCCAGGGCTGTATGCAGTACTCCAGGTGAGGTCTCACCAGAGTGGTGTAGAGGGGGAGAAAAAGGGACAAGGGAGAAAAAAGGAGAAGGGAGAGAAAGGGAGAAAAAGGAAAAAGAAAAACAAGGACAAGCTCTTCTCATCTTTGCATCAAACACAGTTAGAAATGGTTGGCTTAGGGCTCTCCATGAAGGTAGAAGAAGGAGCTTCCCTCAGATAAATGAAAAGGACTGGACACATCTACAAGGCTGTCATTGCCCCTTTGCCTGGTTCTGTTTTTTGATGGGCATAGACTAGGCTGATATAATTGTATTGAATCTGTGTAGGAGAATCAAACTTATTTTCCGCTTGGCAGAAGATTTATGTCTTGCCTTTGGAAACTTTTGTCCAGTTTTCAAATTGTAATATTTTGTTCCTGTGAAAAACCTGAAAGCACAGAAAACACCATAAGAAAACTGTGCAGGAATAAAAACAAAATTTACTTTTCTCTGCCTGTGTCTTTCCATTGCCAGTGATTTCAGATGGGTGCATTCAGAAACACAATAGAATGGAAATCTACTGTGTATTTATAGTGAGTGAACAGCTTATCTTTTCCCCTCTTCAAGTCTAATACCTTCTATGGAAATATCTGAGAATGTGTAATAGGAGGTCGTGCCTTACTGAGCTCCTAAGTCTAGTTAAACTCCTCCCTTTGCCCTTCTCTCCACAGAAACACAGCCTTCTCAACTACATTTTACTGATGTTTAGAAACTTCTCCAGAACCCTGTTGGTTTTATTTCTGTTCCATTTTATTTCATTTTTGCATGAAGAATGCTATAATTTTAAGTACCTGAAGGGCTAAGCCAAGAAAACCTTGGCTTTTGCTCCACTGCACAAAATAATCAATGCAAACAGTCAGTTGGTTCTGTTTGCATTAAATAAATTTGTGAACAAAGTTCCAAGGGACGTAGGCGTGGGGTGAAAAAAGAGGAAAGAGGATGACTCTTCTGCACTTTATTATATAGGGATTTCATCCTGGAAGGAATCAAATACCTTGTCAGAATGGAAGGTGAAGGTCCGCTAGTCCTGTAGGAATACTGTGTTAGCACCTTAAATGCAACAAGAAAACATTGCCATTTCTTAAATACAAAGCAGCAGGATCCCAGCTTCAAGTTGTAGGATCCTGTTCTATTGTTTTGACAAGAATGTTCACTTGTGATTGAAAAAAGTTGTCAAGTGGTGACAAAGTCCTTTCACACATAATCTTATCATTTCCTACCAGAAACACAAAGTTAAACAACATTCCTACTAGTCAGTTATTATACTAGATACTGTACTTGTGAGCTGGACTGCTTTGCATTGTTTCTGAACAAGCACGGTTCTCCCTAAGTGCAGTTCATTAACTAGGCCATGGCCTATGAAGCAGGAAACACGATCGTGAATAAACAGAGCTCGTCTCAGGTTGACAGAAAGGAAGCAGCAATTTCAGTTTCAGAGTTTCCATGGTTACCTGTCATCCACATCAAGGGCCTGCAGGTTGCACTCCGGGACTTTAGCCAGCTCACTGATAATATCACTGTAGCCTGCAGCAGCGGCGATGTGCATACATGTTTTGCCATTCTCGTCATCATAGTTTATTATTGATGGTCCCTGGTAGTGGTCCAGAATGATGGAACACAGAATCCTGTTGCCACTCTGAGAGGAAGTTCAGAGAAGAAAAGCATTTTACAATGGAGCTCACACCAAAATGCGTTTTCTCTGCTAGAGAAGGCTAAACACAATAATGGTATTTTGTTTTGTGTATACCAGACTACACAGGTATGAAAGCCAAAAACTTCCCATTTCCTGCTGGGAATTGTGTTTGCTTTATGAATTTCCTAGAACACTTTAAACACTGGAAAAATAATAAATAATGTACCACTGCAAATATCTCCAAAAGTTACAGAGCGTAAATTACTCAACAGCTTTCTCAGAAATAACTTGGGGTCTTTGCTGTTTTGCTAAGCCAGAGTCCAGAAAGATACAAGCCTATATTTTCTCATAGAAATTTAAGTTTGGAAAGGACCTCAAAAGACCAACTGACTTCTGTAGGCCTGTCCAAGTACACCTAGAAAAGCCATGTCAAATATTTGCTCAAGTTGTTCTTGAAAACATTCGTAGCTAATTTGCTCCAGTGCTTCAGTGTCTCAATAGAAGGTTGACATTGTCTCTAACCTGCAAACAAAACTGATTTTTTTATATCATAACTTGGTAGAAATCGAGAAAAAGAATTAATGGCTTTTTTATAACAACAGAGAAACACAAGGCTGGAAAGGTCTTTCTAGATCATCAAATTCAATCCCTGCAATCCCTTGTTACATCATCCCTTTCATAAACTTACTGTTCAAAAGCAATTTCATAAACTTACCAATTAAAAGCAATTAGGTTTTTTTGCCCCTGCTGCTTCTAAAGGAAGGCAGTTCAAAAACTTGTTTGCTTTAATGATTAGTATCTCTGATTTCTATTTGTACTCATTGCTGATTTATGTTCCTTTGTTTCTGTGCCAACATTATTATTTAGATTAAATACTTCTTTTACTGGCATTTGCTCTTCAGATGTATTTATAGATAATCATCGTATCCTTTCTGTGCTGTTCTCTTGCTGCTTTAATCAATCAAGGTCTTCTCAGTTTTCCTTGTAAAATATGCTTTCTATCTCTCATCAACCAACTAACCCTTCTCCTTTTGTGTTTCAGTTATATATCCTTCGAGAGGGGTGATTAAAATTGTACAAAGTCATACGCTGACATTTTTACCAGGTCTTTGCACAGTGACACTAGCTCTTTCCTATTTGTGTTAGAAATACCTCTTCTCGTGTGTCACAGAGCAGCATTTGCCTTATTCACAGCTGTGTCCCATTAGAAGCTCCTAGTAATTTTGGAATAACCCTTTAGAACTCAGTACTTCTCTTCCATAATTGTTTCCAAGCATAGAGTTTCTAGTTTCTAGGAGGATGTTCTGTTATTAGTACCCAAGTGCATGGCTTAAATCATTTTTGTCCCATTTATATTATTCTAGACTTGAAGGAAATCCAGCTTCCCCTGTACAATATCCCCATTCTTCTCTGTTAAAGTCTTCCAATTTTTTATTGGCAGATTTAATCAGAAAGTTCTGGTATTTTGTGCCACGTTATCATGAAAATATTAAGCCAGATTGATTTCAAGACTTATCCCTGAAAGTAATTTCCTTCCAACCTCTATTCAACATTTACTTTTCACTTCTTGATTTTAAGATACAACTTTTTTTGCTTCTCTGTGCTTTTGCCTTTTTTTTTTTTGCAAGATGTCTACATATTCTGAATATATCTTTTAAAGATCATAGAATCATAAAATTGTTAGTTAGAAGGGACCTTGAAGACCAACTAGTCCCCCCACCTCTGCTATGGATAGTCATCCATTGTATCTCAAGCCTCTTCTACACATTTTTCTTCTCTCTCTTGAGATAAAGATTCATGATACATTTTGCACCATTGACATTATGCATTCCAGGTCTCTGTAACCTGAAGTTCGTAGAGCTTCTCAGTCCAGCTGAGAATTCTCTTAATTTACCAAAATGTGTCCCTCTGAAAACAGGATTTTTTTTTTTTTATATGTACTTTGTTTACTCACCTGTTGAATTTAAAGCCTACTCTATTGTTACCAAAGGCAGGCCTCTGCTTTGTTTCTAACATAATTGTTTCTTGCTGACTTTCTTACTGTGTGAGAAAATAGCTAATTANCGTAACACTATGGTCATGCCTTCCAAGCTATTTTTCTACCACCAGGCATTTTATAACATCCTCATTAACCGTGTTAAAATTGTAGTTAATTTATAGTTGTCTGAATATTTGATAAAAAAAAGTGTTGATCTTCATATTCAGGAGTATGGAGGAATTCCTGAATTCATATCCAGGAATACCTATGAATAATTGCTGTTTTTATTCTCCAGTCCCTATGCCAAATGTCAGTGTCCTGCATACCAGCGTAATTCTCAGTTACATTATTTTGGTTACTAGCATCAGAGAAATCTCTTGTCACATTCAGGGCTAACAATCTAAAAGTCTATTATACATGTCTAGTACTACCACAATAAACAACTAACATCTATCACCATCCTTCTCCATGTCAGTTTTGATTCAAAAACATATTAACATGCAGTATCTTACTATTTCTGTATTCCTGTTATAGTGACACTACTTTTCCTCTAATTTTATATTGTCTTGCTAAGTCCAAATTTCACGTCCTGCACCTACAGTTTCAGTCCCTCAACATTCTTGCACAACTCTTAGCATTTGCAAAAGAAGTTTCCCACTGTTCTTACTGGCATTTTATACATTTACAGACTGTTCTGTCTCCCACCAATCTTCCATTTTCTAGACTAAACAAACCAGTTCAACCTCTCTTCATGGGTCAAGTTTTTCAACCCACTTATCATACTTGGTGCTTACTTTTGGCCTCTTTCCAGTTTGTCTACAGCTTTCTTCAACCATGGCATGCCAAACAACATAATTATCCAGCTGAGGCTTCTCTCCTGACATTGAAAATGGCATTGCTGCTTCCTGTACCCCACATGTATCACACTTCTGTTAATATGTCTCAGAATGATGTTTGTTTGTTTTGTATCAACACCATAATTTAAACTCCTACTAACTTTGTAATCAGCTAGTCTAGTAGGAGTCTATTACTCTTCATTTTGTGCAGGCAGCGTTAATTTTTCACAGTTCTGCACACAGTGCTGTTTTATTAATTTCAGTTCATTCCTACAATTTATCAAAGTAATTTTGAATTTCATCCTCCCCCATGAAGTGCTTGGTGTGCCTCTAATTTTGTTCTAGGTGTGGTCTCTATACACATTCTATATTTCGTCACCTCATTGTGGAACAAATAAAAACATTGTTTTGATAAATCCCTGGCTGTACCGTCTGTGAGATGTTCACCTCCAAATATTATTTGAACTGTCCTTAATGCAGCTGATAGAGAATATATGATATATAAGATAAGGGTTGATTTTGGTTGCATTACTCCTTATTCTTACCCACTGGGACATCCTGTCTTTGGACTGAATTCTGGGTCCATTATAGCACATCGTGCTTATACAAATTGTTCTATTGATGTCATTCACTGTGATTAAAATTGCATGTATGCTCAAACCAGAAAGGGATAAAGAATTGGACTTTTTATGATCATTCTATTCACTGCCTACTTAACCAGGTTTCTGTGCCATGTGATAAACTTTATCTTGTTGGCGCTCTTCCAGTATTTCTGTGTTTTACTGCCCGGTACTAAACCGATTTATTGACATTCAAACATACTATACCTAATAGCTTCTTACCTGAGGAAGCAATAATTGCTTTGAAGATGGCTATGAAATTTTTATCCTGTTTTAACAATTCAGTCAAATCGTTAATTAAATTTTCTAAATAATCAAAGTATATATCCTAATATTTTGTACCTTCTGCTGAAAGAGATCTCTGGCCAGCTACTCTGTGGTTTTCCAGCTCTCTCTTCTTAGGAATGCCTTCTTATCTTTACATTCATCTTGGCTTTTTTAAGTTGCACACAAAATTCTCCTAAAATGCTTACACTGCCCTTATGCTTAGATTGATAGCTTTGAGCTGAGGTCACCAAAAATGTAGTCTTCCTGTGGTAAATTTACCATGAACCACAATACTATTGTTAGACCAGGATGTTCAGTGGTAAATTTACCATAGGAAAATTACATGTTTTTGTAATCTTACTGCATGTATCCCTACACTTCATCTTCTCTTTTTGTAGTCAAATTCTTTTCAGCAGCATTTGCAGAGATTATTATTTGCTATGTGTTTCTATGTAATTCTGCAGGGCTCCCCCCCCCTTTTTCTTTACATTTTTGTCCCATCTCACACATATATCTGCTTCCACCCATTATTTATCCTCATCAGTGAACTTTTATTTCTTAGATCACTCATCTAAATTAAACTTACTTCGTGAAGAAGAAATGTCCTAAAGCCTCGATCCAGGAGCCCTTGCAAAGCATCTCTCACTGTGATTTATACAAGTTCTTTGCTGAGATTTGTGTTGTCTCCAGACAGTGGCAAACAACAAATTCACTAGCAGGGTCATTAGCTCTGACTTTCACTTGATTACAACTCCATTTTCTTTAGATTTGTTAATAAAAAGCCTGACTTCTGATAGTTGCACCTCTCAGTGCTTTCAAAATAAGAAAATAATTGTTCAGGAAGTATCCACTTAATCAAGTACCATGATGAGAATCCTGCAAGTTTGGGAGACTTTTCTGGTTTTGACACTTTTTTTCACCTGTGTCTACTCAGTTTATCTTAGTTTTTACTACAGCCATTGTTCTTACCTTTCAGCCCTTTGTATGTCCAGCTGATATCTAGAACAATAATTTTACTTGGGAAGTTTATTGTCACTTTCCTAATATTCTACCATAAGATTGCATTCTATTCTGCCAGGTGTTCAGTTGTACATGGTACAAAATTTTCCTTTTGCACTGCACTGTATAGAGGGTTAATTTTTTCCCCTTGTCAGAAAACTCCAGTGAACTAGATATTTCAATGTGAGAGAGAAGAATCATATGGAGGCAGTTTGCTAAGCTGGCTTGTGGCTACCAGTAATGTAGAGGTGGGAGGGGGAGAGGGACAAGCTATTGACCTCCTGTTTTCAGGAAACTCTGACAAAGTATTTTTCTTCCAAGTGAATGCCTCTGGAGATTATGTGGTTAGGTTGTATTAGTTCTCCTATATTTTCTGTCTCTTTGTATTAGTGTGCGCTTTAAAGCCTTCCTATATCTATAGCCAGCTTTGCTGGATGGAAATTACCCACTAGCAGCTCTTGATGTTGCTTCTTATCATCAGCATTGCACTTCAGGGCTGTCTGTGTTTCCTTTTTTTCTGCATTCTCTTCTTTCAACTCCATACCTGTGGATCCAAAGCTTTGACTTTCTCTTTGATGCCCTTCTGCTCTGCCCCTGAATGGTTTGACATTTTAATCATTATTTCACTCCTTTCTGCAGCAACAAGCAAATATTATTCCCATGCACTACTCTGGGAGGTTACTTACTGTTACAAAGAAGCACCATAAATTACTATAGATTAAATAAAATTTGCATCAATACTTCTGGCTTCCTGCTGGAAACCATCTTTGAGCATCATTGGGTGCTTTTTTGAGTTTTAAGTTACAGAATGCTGACTGGTCTCCTAGCCTTTTTATCTTTCCTCTTATCCTTCACAAACAGACACAGATAGGATATTTTAATATGAAATTGACTGTAACATCAACAGGGCCATGTAACAAACCAACAAACAATCAAAAAGTAAAGGTCTTTTTCTCCTTTGCTGAAATAAAGAAACATGAGATATTTCAAGTATTTGTTGAGCAACCCATAGCAAAATTTGAACAAATAACTTGTCTGTGGACTTTTTTCCTTTATAACTCCAGTTGAAGTTATTACATTAGTAAATACATCTTTCCTTTCAATGTCACCTTTTTTCTCTTTTTTGATTATGAAATTCAGTATTTACTGAAAGCAAAAGCCATTTCACAGACTTTTCCCACATGGCTTTTTTGGTTGGGACTTGAGAAGTCTTCATCTTTGACCCAAGGCTTTGATGGCAGAAGCCCTGAGCTCAGTTTTACTGGCAAAACCGAACTGTTCCTCCAGTACAATTTTTTCCCTTATGGGATTTTCATTTCACTGAAATGCAGTTTTCCTCACATTCATGTTCATGTACAAAGCACCATGACAATGTATTATGTCATTACCTTTACTGTAACGTTAGTTCAGAATTTCATCCTAGAATCAGAGCAAGACAAACATGATGTTGCATTAACGGTGAGGATGTCTCTGGTTAGAATCAGATATTAAGAATGTATCAGAACGGCACATCCCCGTCTCATAGATGCAGTGTCTGCTGTTTTATACATGGAGAATGCCAAACTCAAGAGCAGAGACATAATGCAGCTCCTTCTAATAATCTGCAGCAAACATAATGCATCGAGAAACGTTCATGAGGCTGGCAGCTTGGGTTGCTGAAGAGTTTTGCACAGATGGGAGCTTTCTCCCATCATTAAGGACTTCAAGTGTCCCCCCTCTGTACCTCAGACTAGGAAGAGTTGAGGAATGGAAGCATGTTCACTCTACCTTCACTGCTGCCGTGCTCTGGCTGCCAGATGGTTGCACTGGCAGTGGAGAATCAGTGCAAAAATTCAGAGCACCCTGTGATTTCTCTGCTCTCAGGGGACAGAGGCAACTGGGCCCTGTGCTGAGGAAAGGAACAATCTGTAATACCATCTTCAGCTTTCCTCCTGCCGGGGAAACTTTGCCAGGAGTTGCCTGGATGCAGACCAGGCACTTCACAGGGTGTGTTTCTGATGGCAAACCAATGTAAATTAACAGCAACTCAACTGACGCCGCTGTAGTTACACTGGTGAGACTCAGCCAGCTCAGAGGGAAGCTCATTTGTCTTCTCCTAACCCCAATGCTTCAGCCTCAGACACCCACTGAGACAGCGTCTCTTGCAGACACAGGGTGACCCAGCTTGGCTTGACTTTGTGGTACTCTTGGAAAGAGAACGTGTTGTTGTTGTACAGGATACTTTGTACTGTGGTCCTCAGAGCACTCCTGCCTCTGGTACCGCTAGGGGACATGGTGTTTTTAAAATATTTACCCTCTCAGCAGCTTTAGTGGGTGTTGGAAAAAGTTACCAAATGACAAAGGCTGTCATGGAGGCATACCTCTATGGATATCACACATTGTTGCCTCTCCTACCCTCTCTTTGCTCAAACAGAGAAACTGCATGAAATACTAGCCAAGTCTCTCTGAGAATTTATTTTCACTTGGAGCCTTCTATAATAAGTGTGTATGATTTACGGTGTAATTGACTATGGCTATCACTAAAATTACTTGGCAACTTTCCCCTGCTAGTACATTGTTGTGAGGACTTATTTCTCTGGATGAGCTCTATACGTGCTTTGAAAAAGAGGTCATCTTTTATTCCATAGTAGAATAAGGATTTAGTCCTCACTACTATCGGAGAAATGGAAACATTTGTCTTCCAGTGTCTTTTTGTCAGGCATAGGAGATCAGGACTTTTATAGATATGCAAGAAGTGTGGTGCATGTACATTACTCATGTTCTGGCATCTGCTTGTGGAGTTACACACAGACTCTGTGCTGGGAAGAGGTCTGGCAATTATCCTGTACTTACCTACAGCTTTTGCCCGAGACAAATTCCTACGAAGCTCAGTGGGAGTTCTGCAATTCATTTCCTTGGAAATTTGATTGGTGTGAATAGTGACATTGTCAACAGCATGTTCATACTCGAGCGACTTGCTGTTTAGCAGTCAATTATTTCAGGTAAAGGCAGTTTTTCTGGTGATCTGGTTGTGTTGATGGGTTTGTGTATCGATACTGCTGTACCGTCTGCAAGTCAGAAAAGGGGCTTTGGCTTATAAAATGACATAAACAAAAGTGGAGAAATAGGTTACAGCTATATAAAAAACTAAGTAGCACTAGGGAACAGCCCCGAGCATCAGAACTCGGTTGTCTGTAATCTAAAATTTTTTAAATCCTCCCTGACATGTTTTTGGCTTGGGTCATTAGCGCTTTCTCCAGCAGTTCCTGGTCATAGTTCAGGAGCTACCATGGGCCACAGACCATAAGTTCTCTGCGTATGACCATGCTGTTTTAGAGAATAAGAGAATTTAGCAGTGAGGACAAAGGCTCCCCTGTGATAGTTGGCCTTGGTGACAGAGCCAAGACTGAAGCACATTTAATTTGCTATTGCAGACATTGTCACAAATGTTTAGGGCACTTTTTGGAAACAGGTTCCAATGGTATTAGAGCAAGTTTATTCCTCACTCAGAACTATTTGCAAACTCTCTTCCTCCTCATTCTGCAACTTGACAGCTCACTCGGTATAGCCCTGCTGCTATGCAACTTCCAGCCACTGCGAGCAACAGCTGTACCTTTGCTAGAATGACAATATTTACACAAGAAAGGGATGTCTGAAGTGTATGCTTAAAAAATGCAAATTGGATTTGTTTTTCAGTTGTTTGCTATCAGTCAAAATTGCCTTTAAAGCTTACTGACATAAAAAAAGAAATCACTACTCTCCCTTTCTTGCTATCCCTAGAAAACTGCATGAAACAAAAAGAAAAGGAGTATAATTTTGCAGTGAAAGAAATCTGTCTGAAACCAACCAGGCTGTGAATCATGCCTAGCAAATGCACCTTTTGTGGCCTAACCCAAGAACAAACACGTCTACCACAGAGAAACATCCACTAAGCTTTAAGAAGTCTCTGGAAATCTCTGAATCCCTCCATTGTAGGCAACCCTCAGCAAAAACCCTGGATGCTGAGAGGAGAGGAGGCACACAGTGATCCTCCGGGAGAAATGGTGGCCCTGAGCTGACTTCCCTGGCCCTTTCCTCTTCCACCCCTGGCTGGGTGGCCAGCTGTGTCCCCAAGGTGCCCTGCAGCAGTGGAGAGATTTGTTCCTAGAGATCCTGTAGTCTAAGTGTGCTCTCACCTCCCAAGTGATTACAGAGAGGCTGCTGTGCTTGGTCAGCCAAACACAAATGAATAATTGCCTATGCTTTGCTTTTACAATGTGTCTAAGCTATACAGTATTTCGCTCTGCTCTCAGGAAACGAGGGAATGAAATAATTGCATTGTTGCTATGGAGCAAATATGCGGGCTCGTAATTTTTAAAAACTTTGCACTCTGAATCAACCTATAAAAAATCATAAGCGCAGCTCCACATGGCAGATTATTATTTTTAATGGCTTCTTTTTAGTTGCCTTCTTTTTATCCTTAGAGGTTTGCATTTCTTCACTTTAGAAAAAAAAATCTTTGATTGATTGGTTTTTTATTCTTTAAATGAAGCTGATATTTTTACATAATTGTGACTTTGGGAGCCAAAGCTTTAAGAAAGAGACAAGGAAACTTCTGGTAAAACTCATGACAACTGGCAAGGCAATGCAGGAACACTCCAGATCTTCCCAGACTATTTCCAAGGTACCGCTATTATGATACAGTATTATGTAGTGTGATAGTGTGTACTGTATAGTATACTATATTTTACTTGGTTTCAAATGACACCATTATCTAGAACTGTTAGAATGGCTTTACGCTTTGTTCAAGTATCAGTTAACAGGGTTTTTTTTGTTACAAAGGTGTGTTTTCATCAGAGCAATTATTGCTGGCTGCAATGAAAGGAGGGAAATACCTCCTGAGATGCTTCTAACATGGCCCTGTCTGCACCAGCTCTTGAAAATTTTGCATGTGTACAAAACGTGACATCAGATATTCTCATTTCAGAATATTTTTGTTTTTTTGACACCGATGTAACACATTTGCAGAGAAGGCGTGAACTCGAGCAGGAGGTTTGAACTTTTCAAGAGAGCAGCCCTTTTTGGGGGCAAGGCCTGTGGGGTTACACAGCTGGCACTCCACAGCCATCGCTTGTCTGATGGGGGACCAAGTGCCAAACATCTGGTCTTTGAAACAGCCATTGTGGAACAATTATTTCATATAAAACATGCCTAAGAATTTAGTTTCAAATGGCAGGCAATGCTTTTTATGCGGTCCCACGCTGTGTTTCAGCCCAGTGTGCACAAACTGCCTCTTTCCTGCAACTTCTGAAACAAGTTTCTGTGCAGTTTCCTTGCTGCGTTTTTTAAAAATGAAATTAAACACAGGGCCCTATTCAGTCAAAAACAACCCTTGCAGCTGGTACTGCCTGAGCTCTGTGAGTCTCTTGTGCTCTGAAGATATTAATACAATTCTTAAAGGAAAAATAATCCCCTTTCCAGCAGCCACGGAGGAAGCTATTAGGCCTGATGATTATCCCACCCAGCAGAGCTGTTGTTCTGCTCTCTGTCATGGTAGAGAAAGTCGTGCCTATCCACAGTATCTATTTCTCCTGTGCTTAATAGGGCAGCAGAGAGCACTGTCTGAACGTATTTTTTCTTGGGCAAGCTTGAGTAAGAGAAGTATTAACAGATCTATTCCGTGCTCTGGTATTTCAGCTATCCCTTCTGGACCTAGAATGTGGAGAAGTATGTGGATGGAAGAAGGAATTTATAAGGCTTCATAGCAGAAATCTCTCAAGAAGAAAAAAAGGGATATTGTCCTGCACCTGTTCCCTATGGTTTCTGGGAGCAGCTTAAAGGGAGACAGAAGAGAGATTTGTGATTTGCCTCCACCTGAGAGCAAGTGGGTTTTGTGCAGTTTCAATTTCCCCCTTTCTCAAGAGTTATTCTGAGAGAGTAACTCAGTTTGTGAGAGAAAGGTGGAGGTGGGAGTTAATGGTGGCGTTAAATAATAAAATTTACATAACACAGAAACAGGGAAAGATGAAGGTATGAGGGGAACTCCGAGGGTCCTGATATGAAGGAGGTTCCACTTTGTTTTTCTGTTTGAGAGACAGCTTGTTCCCAGAGCTATAATATAGACCACTGCCCAGCCTACAGAAGCTTGCATCAGGTTCAGAGATTTCTCTCTGTAAGCAGCCTGTGTTGGAGTAAGCATAGGAAAAATGTTCAATGGACTGCTTTTAGAGTAGATACCTTTAGTCTCCTAAGGCAAAATAGCAAGGAACATAGCCCAATTTCAGACTGGTTAGGATTAAAGAATAACAAAACTAATGTTGAAATAATACCAGTTGCAAAAGCCAAAATATACCTCTACTGCAGAAAAAACAGAAGTTAAGCCTGTTGTATGTGAACCACCTGTGGGAGGCTGTGGTTGAAGGAAACAGATTATTTGTTCTAGGTGTCCTTACCCATTTACAAATATAGTATGTGGTATCTCAGGGCTTTTAAAGTTCTTTGTTGACACTTTTTTCAAGAGAAGTGAACTTAGATCAAAAGGTGAGGATGCAAATATTTAGTCATTGTAGGAAAATGTTACTGGATTTTCGTGTAAGTTCTGTTTCTGCTTATCTGGTTTGCAGGTGTTTTGAACATTGATACCGGAACTTGCTATGGCATGTGAACAAGTAAAAACATATTTGTATCATTTAATCTGGGAAGTTTTCTGCAGTAAAGTTTAGGCTTAACTTAGTCAATTGCGCTGGATTTTAGACCACTTACTACCAAATGCATAATACAGAGTTTAATGCCACATTAAACCTGCATGGTTTTCTTCTCTAATGATGGCCTGAGTAATTTTTAGCAATTTGATGGGGTTTTTTGTATAGGAGAGAGGAACATACATCTCAACAGTAAATGTATTTGGCTCCTTGTCTTCCTTAATTTCCCTTCAGCTAATTATTCCACAACTATAGCTGTTTAAAGGTTTCAACTTGTGTTTACACTATTTTATTCGCAAAGGCCTTTGCCAAGAGTATTTAAGCTGCTGATTTCTGCAACCCTGATTTAGTATAAAAGATAAAGCATGAGTTCAACATGAAGCATACACCAAGTCCCAGTGAGATAAATAATAGCTTTGTTTAGGGCAACATTGCTGATCCTGTATGAAGTATGTTTTGCTTTCCAAAAAAGACGTTAGGTTCTTGATCCCTGCCCACTGGCAAAATGATGGGCTGTTAGTGGGCATTCCTACCATCCATTTTCCTCATTTCACAGCCAAAATCATTGCTTGTGGAGTATTGAGGACTCTGGAATAGCCAGCTCGGCTCAAGCAGCTGCCTCGTGGAATGGCGTTGGTGGCTCACCTGTACTGCCCAGTGCAGAGCTGTTTTGAAGTCTTTGTCCACCAGGGTCAGGTCCGCTCCCTTGTGCAGGAGAGTCTGGGTGTGCTGGGGCCTGTTGTGGAAAGCAGCCCAGTGGAGTGAAGTCATTCCCTGAAAGCCACAAACCCAGAGAGCAAATGGTCGTCACTCACAGGAGCACCCTTTAAGTCTCTGTAGATAAGCTAGACAGTTCTGAAACCGTTCGGGACCCACAGACTCTTCCCTCTCCCTCTTGATTTGGAATAATTAGGAACAGCTTCTGAATTAGTGGAATCATAAGGGGGAGCCAAGCAATTAGCTTTTTGGAGTTATCACAGTATACGAATGTGAATGCTTCTTTCGTACACAACTGTAGCCTGTTACAAATAATGCGTGGTCAGGACCACAACAACTGGGGGATGGTTCCTCACTGCTCAGCTTGAATTCTGTGAGAAAAACCTATTTTAGACTGGTGCTTTGGCATGACACAGTGTGATGTTTATTTTAGGTTGTATCTTTAATCCAAAATAAATATTATAAGCTAGTATTCTCACTGGCACTAATCAGCAAGCTAAGGAAGTAGCCCAGTGATGTCAACAAAAAAGTCACAATATAAACATCTCATATTTACTGTTTAGGGAGAAAACAAAGCAAAAGGTAAGCTGCATTTTTATTCCATCTTAGCTGTATTGATTCAGTCTTGGTACATCAGAGAATTCATGGCCTGTATTTCCACCTTCATCAGCTTTGTTCTACACACCTATATTTTAATCTACATCCATAATATTAAATATTTTCTATATGAATTTACTCATTCAATGTGTTTCTTAAAAATGGCAAGTGTTGTTCACGTGTACCAACATTGTACTTTGGGCAGATGTTGTTTACTGCCTCTTCATACGGAAAAAGCATTTCAAGGGTCTTGCCTAGTTTCCAAAATGATAAAAAGCAAAACAGGTAGAGGGGAAAAGAAATTAAAACTTGAAATAGAACCCCAGTGCATTGATAGCAGAAGTTGTTAGTAGTGATTTTCTAACTAAAAGCTCCAATGCCCTAACATTAATTTCTCTCACTCATCGAGTATCTTATAAGGCTTTACAAGTCCCCAGATGGATTAAGTATAGGTGATGACAAAATAGAGCAGTTGAACAAGAGCAGTTTTGTTTTTAGTTAGGGTTTGCAAAGCTTAATCATGGAGGTTTTGGTTTTGTAAAACCAAAAATCATGCCCTAACTGAAATTAATGGGAGCTGTGCCATTGACGTCAGTGGACCAACATTTTGACAAAAGGGACTTAGTACTGCTGATGGATACTCAGCGTCTGTGAGTGCTGTGAAGTGAGGCTTCAGTGAAGTGATTTCCAGATGGGAATTGAGTCCTCACCCCTAGTCCTGGAAAGCAGAAAAAATCCCTGAAAGAAGGGAAGCTACAGTGTACTATGACGGCTTTCTCATCCACTCTCAATCTGTTGATAAAGACAAAAACTCCTGAAAATCAACTTCTTCTCTGTTTTTACTGTGGTAACCTGCAGAGTCAGCTGTAACATAAAAGTGTAAGAACGGTGGGTAGGGATCAAAGATCTCTCTGGTGTGTGGACACAGCTCAGAGAGGTCAGTGGCAGATGCTTAGGGAGAAAATATAAGAAACAATATACAGTCACCTAACATTTGGTAATCAGGCTAAAGAATTCCTATGACATCAGACCTCCACAAGTTAATGATGCATTTTCTGAAAAAGTAATTATTTTCATTTTCTTTAAAACTGCTGCCTGATAATTTCTTTAGGTGTCCTTATCATTGTAAATGTAAAAACCAGTTGATAATAATTCTCTTTTCATCTTTTCCAACAATTTATGATGCCATGGACTTGTGTTATATCGTCCCCCCGACATAGTTGCTGAGCTGAAAGTCCTATTATAGTTAGTTTGGTCTAGTCATTAGCCGGCCCATGAAAGGAAGTCACTCTATAACCATTACCATCTTTGTAGTCCTTTTCTGTCCCTTTTCTTGTATGTCCCTTTTGAGATAACTCTTGCAGCCAACTTTCAAGATGTGGGTGTACCAAGGATTCAGAAAGAGCGTAGGGCTGCTTCCCGTTTTGTTCTGTATTTCTTTTCTAATAATTTGTACATTCCACGTGTCCTTTCGGAGCACCCAGCATTGAGCTGGTGGTAGCAGCAGCTCACACGTATGGACCTGCAGCAGTGGGCAGAGGTTGTCTGGCCCCCACCCGTCTCATTTGTGTGTGGTGCCACCTTTGAGCACCATCTGTGGATAGACTACGGCTTGTGAGAGGAAGCACGACAGTGGTATCAGAACTGTCAAAGCTGAAGATCCAGCAGAATATAATATTAAAGGTGAAAGAGCCAAACAATTGCACATTTATAAAAAAAAAAAGGAGCAGCAGGGGACATAAAAGGAGAAAACCCCAAGAAATGGCAGTGGGAAATACAGTGTGACACTTGTTTTGCCCAGATTCAAGGCTTTTTCAGGGAATGTTTCTTCACATTGTTATCTCACAGGCTTCTTAAGTAAACCCACAGAAAGCCACAGTTGTGGAAACTATGAAACTTGCAGGTGTATTTCTTACTGTTTAAGCATACATTCATTCATTGGGGTGTTTTTCTCAAGTGTAAGATGGGAAAACTGAAGTGTTTTACTTATGGCAAGAGAACAGCTCCATTAGCTGCAGTCATTTGTGATGATACACAATTTTCAGACAACATGAATATTCAGGGCTTAGTACTGACACTTGAACAAATATCTTCTGAATGCCAAGTAATAGTGAGCTGCACCAAAAGTTACAAATTGCATGTAGTGATGCATTACAGCAAAATATTATAGCTTGAAATTATGATCCATGGTTCCATGCAATTCATTAGCAACATAATTCTACACCAAGACAAAGCATATATCTGGTTTAGGTTGTTGTGACCAGGGTCTGCAAATCATCCAGCAGGTAAGGAAGGCTCATGGCAAGAAGGAAAATTAACAACCCTGTGGCGGTTCTGGCACCATGGAAAAAAGATGTGTCCTTCGGCAAATGTTATTGTGAAGAGAAACATCTGAAAAGGCATCCGGAGTCTCTCTTGTGTCTTGGCTTCTCTGTTTGGGGAATACCACATTTGGGAAATTAACAGTCTCTTGTGTACACTATATGTATATATATGCAAGGCATAGTTCTTTGAGGACCAGAGGATAGCCTAAAATTTTGAAGCTCCATGGCTGTTTTGTGTAATACCAGCTTTACCATATTTTTCCCAAGAACAATACTTTAATGATAGGATCATTGGTAAAGGTGAAGATTTAGTCCAATGTCTAACTTCAGAGGAATCAAAAGCAATTAATGTCTTGGCAGGGGCCAAGCAATTAATGAAAAGCAATGAGTATCTTGTCTTGCCTGGTTGGCAGTATATGGAGAATGTTTAGTAGCCTAAAGGTGCTTCACATATAGTAGGAAAAATAAGATAATGTTTTGCAAAGTTCAGCAGAAGTGTTATAAAAATTTTTAACTAGTGCATAGTCTCAGTACAAAATTGATAGTACAGTGGACTCTTTCTGAACAGCATGACTTGTATGCCCCACAGCCTGGGACTGTGACTTGTAGCACAAGCTCACTCACCTCATTGTCTTGATGATTAATTTCACTCAGATTTGACTGCTGCAGAAGCACGTTCAGAAGCCTGCGGGAGCAATGACATAATCAGTGTTCCGTACTCCTGACTAAACCTGAAAAAGCGACATACTTCGAGAAATAAAACATGCAATTTCGAGAAAAATCAGAATTGGTGATAGGCACAGGTCAGAATCTTAGGTCTGAGCTTTGTCATACTAGAGAAGCAAATAGGACTTCATGACTTCCTGTGAAAAAAGATGTTTGGTGCTGGGAATTAAAAGCAGATGCACTAGGAAGAATGCTTTTGCTGATTGCCAGGCTAGAAACAGAGTGTGTAATACTATACATGTGTGCAGCTTTTGATAGCTTAGCAAGTCATTGTCACCCTATTTTGTAAAGTTTTAAACAAACAGAAATGCTAATCACCAGTTTCTAAAAGAATTTTTCACTCCCCTTAACCCTTGGAGTAATGTGTTTTTGTGTATGTGTTTGTATGCATGTGTGTATGCATGCATACTATCTATTTACACACATGCAAACCAGTAATATTTTAGAAGGCCTTACAGTGTGTCGGCTGGGATAGGGCCATTGTTACGGTATAAAATATAGCAGTGCATTCGTTCACATTTTGTAGAATTTCAGATTACAAACACTCCCCTCTGGTGGAGGGAACAGTTACCATAAGTTACATGAAATATTATTCAAGTGCAAGAATATTTTTAACACTGCATGG
Organism: Rhinoptilus africanus; assembly: GCA_013400135.1. Classification (NCBI taxonomy): domain Eukaryota; kingdom Metazoa; phylum Chordata; class Aves; order Charadriiformes; family Glareolidae; genus Rhinoptilus; species Rhinoptilus africanus. The sequence continues at coordinate 67,775 of VXBO01012522.1, forward strand.
ATTTTGCTTTTCTTTTCCTTTTGGTATCCTATGAAGATGTTCTGAAATCACTATAGATTTGGTGAAGATGGTTGTGTTTTATAGTAGGATGCTAAGTGTTTGGATTGTGTACACGGGTGGACCATGGAAATGAAAAGAACCATCCTGTCACAGGCTGTAACGGAGAATGGTTCCTAGGATTCTAGCAAAAGGAAAAATATATCCTTAGTGGATCCCTAGATAAGATTGTGATGCAAATCTGTAGCTCATCTGAAGGTGTGAATTTGCTAGAAACTTTCAAAACATGGACATTTAAAAGACATGCTATTTTGCAAGGAAATGAAAAGATGATTAAGTGTCAAGGAAGGAACTCTGATGGATGTACAGATAATGCACAGATAAATGCATACAAATGTGCATTTATTCCCATACATAGGAGAATGAATGAAAATCTTTTGCTGCTTTTCATCAGGACAATCTTCAACAAGTTGCAGCATGTTTTCCAGTTTGAACTGTGCTCAGGTGTGTGGATCAGATCAAGTTGAGAATTTTGCATGACAAATTGTGGGGTTTTTTGTTTGTTTGTTTGGGGTTTTTGTTTTTTTTTTTTTTTTCCCCTCCAGTAATAAACAACTAGATAATGTAAATTATTCAAAAGAAAGACATTTACAGTTGCTTAAGGATGATTTGGGCAATTCTGCAGGTGAAAACCTTATCCATTGGAGATGCCACTTCTGGTAATGCCAGAAGGCCAAAATTTTTTTTTTCTAACTAGATTATCCCTTAAGGGTGAAGACTGGGCAGACCTCAGTGCTTTGCCAGGACTTCAAATCCATTGGTATATGGGTACAAATACTTGAAGAAAAAGGATTTTACGCCTCCTTTTCTGAATCATACAACCAATGCCATAATGGAGGCATACTATAGGAACTCTATAGAAAATGACATTTTAGGATTGCTGTGATTAGTTTGCTAAAAATTTGTAAAGAGGAAGAGATATTTTGTGGTCATAGAGCACAATGACTCAGAATCTCAGAAATTCAGTATCTGAAAACAGGTCTGGGTAAAAATGGACTAGTGAGCAGAAAGAAAGTGATATAACCATAATATATTTGTAAAACCCATTTATCAGACTTTTACAATCTGATACATGGTTTTACAATTTCATACATAGTTTAACCCCAGATATAATCAACGAAACAAGTGTATGTGAAGGAAATCTCATTCTTTAAGTGCAAAACCTTTATCATCAAACTTTGGCTCACCTACACCCTTAGGCAATTATGGCAACATAAGTGCCATATATGACACAGGTCAAATGAGTAGATATTCAGCCATGCAGCTGAGATTTCTCTGATATCTACTCTTAAAAGCATGGATCGGGAAGTTCATGGATTCTCTTTCCATCTTTCTTCTTAGGCTCTATTGAAGGCACTGAAGCACATAAATCAATTATCAAATCAATACATAAATTGGCTGATCACTTTCTCTGTCTTTCTATGTAGTCCATGTGCTGCCTCCTGCACATCGGGTTGTAGCTGCGGGCTGCCTGCTTTCAAACTTGGCTGAAAAAGTATTTCATAACTGACCACTGCATATACACTTTTGGCAATGACATGGGATTCAAGACAATAACAATGACCATGATGGAAAAGCCTCCCCACTCTGGGTGTGGGGCAAACCCAGTAAGGAGACAGAGGAAAAGGAATTGAGCAACTGGTAAAGTCCTGTGCAGAGCAAAGGTCTGCCCGTATTCATAGAGAATGTGAAAATCGTTCGGGGAACCCTGTGTGCTGCCAGTAAAGTAGATTAGTGTTCCCTTTCAAGTAGCAGCATGTGCAGTTTTGTACAAATATTGTCTTCTTTCTGTGGAGGCTTTGTTTAATGATAATGACCCGTACTTTTGCACAAACCTCAAACTATTCTCTCCAAGTGATGCATGAAAAGCAATGATAATGTGGAAAATGAATAAAGCTGTTAAAAAAGGCTGGAAAGCAAGATCAGCAGAAATGCACAGAAGTCTGGGCTGGTCTGATATGGCAACAGCAGCAGAACCATAGACTTAGTGATTAAGTCACATGAATATTTTACATGTACTGAATGTTTTCCCTGTCTTTAATGTCTTCCTGTCCCTCCAGACTTGATTTACTTAGGAGAGTTTTTTGAGTCAATATATTCAGAAGTACAAATCAAAATTTGTTAAACTTTCCTATTATCACAGGCTGGAATGAGACAAAAAGGATCTTACTTAAGACTTCTTGTGAAGACACTCTGTAGTTGTTACTTTACCTTCAGTAAAAGTAGTTAAAAATGAGCCAGTCCACCAAACCTCAGCTTCCCCTTTACAGTAGGGGCTCTCAGAGAGGTTATCATGTGGAAAACTTGTCTTGCATTTGCTGTGCTACTCAGAGAAGAAGTCCAGAGAAGGAACTTCTAGTAATATTTCTTGTGGGGAGGTGTCAGAAAGGTAATTGGTCAGGGGAAACCCAGAGTTTCAACCTCTTTATTTTATTTTTTTTTTCCCTCCTGCTGTGTGATCTTAAGCCAGGCTCCTCACCTCACTTGGGCATATATCTCTGTCACACAGTGTTGTGCAATGTTTTTCCTCCTCTGCCTCCTTCATGATGACCACTAAACAAAGGAGCAAGTCACAAGTGCATCTGTCACAGCTAACCTTCCTGACTTGGAAGGGGCTGGGTGGCTTGTGTTGGTGACTGCCTGTTGAGAATCCCCCAGCAAACGCTGTTGGAGCCTGGGACATACCTCACGTCAGGCTCTGCGGTGGCAGCGTGTAGTGGCAGCCTCCCGTTTTTGTCGGGTATGTTCTGCTTAGCACCATTTCTGAGCAGGCTGACACAGCCTTCCAGCCAGCCCTAAAAAAGGAATCAGAGCATGTCAAAGAGCAAAGTGAAATGCGTCAGGACAGATCTTTGCTTGGTGATTCTGGCATGCGTCTGTGAGTGTAGCTGTTTCTGACAGCAGGGGAACTGGTCTTTTGTTTCCCCAAAATACAGGTCTCTCAGCATTGAGAGCGGTTTCCCTTTGGAGTCCGAGTCTCAGACTCTCTCGGTCATTCTGTGACAAGGCGTTTTCTTTACACTGCATTTTGGTTTTTCTGCAGCTGTAGCAAGTACTGACTGAGTAAACAGTAATTAAAAACCTGCCAATTCCTGTATCACTAGCAAATGCTAAACATATTCCTGCATATGGATTTAATTATACTAGGTTAAACCAAGAACACGAGCACTTAATCTCATTTCCTTTATGAGATTTTAGCAGGGATGGCAAATCAATAGTAAAAAGCCTTAGAGTGTGGTCTTATAAGCATTATTGCAGAAGTTTGAATTAGTGACAACCTTAGACTGAAAACAGCACCAAACCAGAAGTGATGAATCAGTTCTTGGACTAAAACCTTCTACTGATCACCTCAAGAAAAAAGCAAACAAACAATTGGGTTGTGAGTGCATACACCTTTCAGCATAGACTTAAGTGCCAGGGAAATGAAGCATATGTTTAAGTGTCGTTCAAATCTCTACAGGCAACCGATAAAGACCGTTCCCTCCCTTATGAGCTACATCGGATTGGCATTGCCAGCATTTGCAGGGAAGAGATGTGCAACGATGGAATCATAACATCCCTGTTGCAGCTCCTGGTGGAACCACAAGATCACCAAATTCTGCATGTGATTGTGACTGTGGAGCTCTGCTGGATTCAGTTCTTTGGACAGACATCACAGCCAAATTCTCTCTAGACTTCTGATTATATCCATCCCAGAAAGAGAAATGGAAACTTCGAAGCCTGGGTGGTTTAAATCTTTTCCAGTCACTTCTTTTTTTTCCAAATAATATTTTTTCCCCTCTGGGGAAAGAGGAAGGAAAAAAAGAGCATGACACTAATTATGGGATTTTAAAAATTATCTGGCAGAGGAAATGTTTATTCTCAAGTAAGTGTGGCGTGCTCCTTGCACTGAATGGGACTGCCTGTTTTGCCATTTTCTACGCTTATTTTCTGGCTGAATATTGCATAGCTGAGCAGAAGCATTGTTTTTGTCCTGGAAGAAACTAAATGAGCAGAAGCATTGTTTTTGTCCTGGAAGAAACTAAATGCAAGGCATGTGATCTAATTAGGCTGCCACGGTATCTTTTTAAATGAACTGGCAGTCATCCAGCCATAACTCGTAGTATGCAGCATGGGTGAACATTTCTTCCTCCTTTCTGTCCAACTGAGAATGGAAGCCCACAGTAAACACATCTGCCCAACCAGCTTGGTTCCCATCCTCTCTCTGAATCCTGAATTCCCTCCAGTGAGGAGTAGAAGACTAAGGAGAAGAGGACCATCATTTTGTACTTCAAACATCTTCCTTCCCAAACTTCTCCATGGGATGTCTGCCCCTACTATCACTTGCACACATGTTAATGGGGGATTGGATTGCCTTGACCTGAGCATGTGCACTGACTCCTGAAGCACCTTGAACTTAAGTTGTTAACCTGGCCATCCAAGGTGCAGCACTATAATAAAAAACCCCGGTTCCCTGGCTCATGTTGTGTGCAGGAAAATATGCCTGCTGGCCACCAGAATTTGAGATAGAATGTCCTCTCTGGAGCATAAAAATCTGATGTTGTCAGTGGGAGGGGAGAAGTTAATCTGCATGGGACAAGATGGGACTTTCCACTGCACAGTAACAAGTGGCCTTCCACATGGAAGACCCTGGATCTAGTGAGAACCCCATACCATGCACTGATTTAACAACCTGAAAGAGAAAGGAAACTCTAACAGGAGTCCTGATCCTTTTCTAATTATCATTGCTTCCAGCTTTGCATTACAGTAAAGTTTACAATTTCACTGTTGTCTAGAACCAGAAGTTTTGTACTTTTCTTCTTTCTGTAATGTAAACAGAAATCTTATTTGGTCTGCGCATGTACTCCCTTCACTCCATCTATCTTTCCATCCTTCTCCCCCACGTCTTGGTACCAGATAAGTTGCCAGAGACAAGCTGGTACGTCCACAAGCGTCTTGAGTATTAATATTGGCTCCCATCTTCAACAGAAGTTTCACTGTATCAACCTGGCGTCCTGACACAGCATGCATCAAAGGTGTGCAACCTGGGGAAGAAAGCCAAAAGTTCTTTCAAAATTTTTATTTTGTCAAAGCCATAAGATAGAGATATTTTCTTATTTGCTAATGTTAGCATGGGCAGCTTAACAAATCCTTTCTCTGACAACTGTCCAACAGTTGTACTCAGCTTTTTGCAGGCAGGAAGTAACTGCTATGCCAGTTACTGACCACTGATTTTAAAAAGAGCATGACTTCATTAGCAAAAGCCTTGCCTCATTAACTCTGCCTCTGGAGGGAAAAGTATTTTTGTGTTGATGAGCTCCCAGCATGAGCTGTTGGCTTTGTACACCATTTTGGAGGCTGATATTCTTCAGAGTGACTAGTAGCCAGATGGCGCTTGGCTAATTTTCTCAAACCCCAGCTTCATTCTGTCTCTGTGTATTCCAAAGATTTGTGAAATCAAGCCCTGTCCCATGCAAAGATGTATGTGTGTGATTTGATGCTTTATGTAGACAACAACTTATTTTAAAGACAGGATTTGCCCTAGAATATTTTCTTTTCTGTTGTCATGAGAACTTACTTTATATTCTGCAAACATTTTCTGTGCTGGAAAAAACCCTGAAATCTACATTCAAACCTAAGACTCAAATTTCATCAGGAAATATTATGATATCTTTTAATTGCTTCCTCTTCCTTCCATTCTGTTAACTGCTGAATAACAGCAAGAGATTTTTCTGTGGAATATGACAAGGCAATTTAAAATGACTAAGACGGGAATAAACAAGAATTATTAGAAGCTGTAAGACTGCTAGAAACTTCAGACATAACTGAAGAATAATTATTTGTACTGGATTAAATGTGACTGCTGAGATACACGACCTGAGGTTATGCAGACTCTGCCATATGCGCAGGATATGAGCCATGTGTTTTGTCTTGCTAGTCTGGTCTTTAGTTACATTTGTATGTACAACCTAGTAAACAGTCTTATTTTGGAGACGAAATACTTCCTTTTGCTGACCAGTCTGTCTCTGCCCTCTGCCCTTCATACGTCGTCCCTCTCCTGATAAAGACCTGGACTAACAGCATTTTAGCTTGATCAGGCATTTTCCCTACTCACCAATAGATGTTATAACAGTTAGGATGTCTGGTTTTAAGGTTGTGAAAAAACTTAAGCTCAAGAAAGCTCAAGAAAGACAAGGAATTGCTGGAGAGGGTGCAGCACAGGGCTANGTAACTTGGTAAAAGCTGGTAAGGTCTAGAATGGACAGGGTTCATAAGGACCCTTTAAAAGAAGCTGCAATGAAAAAACAGTTTTGAATAAACAAAGTCTTCCTTGAGAGAAGCTTCCAGAGATCTACAGCTCTAGGTGGGAAATAGATGCATACAAACCCCAGCCAATGGACTGGATTACAATCACTTTGTAATAACATTAAATAGTTAACCTCAGCACAGAATGAGAAGGAGCAGAGTCTCACAGGTGAAAGAGATTACTTAAATCATTGCACAGTGTAAAACCAACCCTTTGGCAAACAATTACATGACAAAATAATTCAAACTGTGTCTGTACGCATACTTTTAAAGTGCAAAAGACTGGGGTCCTCTAGACATGTGCAGAACGTATAGCATTTCACTATGATAAAAAATTATTATTTTTCCTTCCCTGAAATGTCAATTTCTGAGCATGTCCCTAAAGAAGATAAAATAAATTAAAGATAAAGTCTGATTATAGCAAAACAACTTATGTGTATCCGTATAAAAAAATCTTACAGGGGGAAAGAAGTGTCCAAACATGAACATTTCCAGTGGATGTTCCAAAAAGTAACTCAAATTTCCCATATTCTGCTACTAAATGTAATTTGCTGAACACAGAAATCAGGATAAAAAATGGAAAATTTAATTGCAAGCTAAAGTGACTAATCCCCAGAGAACAAACTCAGCCTTCATTTACCCTCACTGTCACAGCACTCCAGGATGGAAGGATCTTCTCGGATCACTGCAGTTAGTGTGTTCACATCGCCATTAGCTGCTGCTTGGTAAACCATAGTCAAGTCAATCTCTTCTGCTGCATCACCTGCAGGGGAGGAGTATGTCCGTGAGTAAGCAGAGAGCAAGTACAAATGATTAACAGTGAAAATAAGGACACTTATTTCTCTAAGGTTTTATGACTACATAACTTGAGGTGGAATAAAGTGTATCTAAACAGCACCCAGTGTATCTAAGGCATCCAGTGTCTTAAATTAAGCTCTTACTCTAATTTATAGTTCTAATATATTAAGCACCTACTTCAATTAGTTTGCAGCTTTAATATATCAATCCCTATTTCACTTGGAGCCCAGGAGAGGTTTATTTTGTTTGTCAGTTACAATATGAGGTATTATTTAAAGCACATGCCTTGCAGGACCTGTTCCTGAACACTCCACAAATTTTTGTTTCTAGAGAAATTAATGCAATGATTCTCTCTTTGCTTCTTTGCTTGTAGCTTCCTTCCAGAGTAGTTTTCCAATGCTCCATATGCCTAAACCTCCTTTGGCTTCAAGTGAACTGTTAACCTGTCAAGTCCAGGAGTCAAAAGAGTTGATCTTTTAGTGCAGGGTCAAATCTGATGTAATGGTAATATCCCCTATATATGTATTTTTGGTCAGCCACAGCCTAATGTTTGATTTTGAGAACAGATTCATATCTCTATTAACTCAAAAAGAAGTACAGCTGCAGGGAGGTCTGCTGTTCACTGTGGCTGAGGGTCAGAGCTCCAGAACAGAACATTTGTCCAGCCACTGCACTACCTTGTTAGCAGGAGACAGTAAAACTGATGCCTAAATCACACTAGAGAGCTGATAAAAGGAAAGAGAGATTAAGTGACTGATGACTTAGCCTTACTGTCGTGTCTTCTGGATATAGTATAACTATGTAAGCTGTGCAGAAAAAGGACATGGTTTAAAGAGAATTTGAAAAGTTAGTAAAAAGTTTTTTCATAATCAAATAATACGTTATTATTAACACATTCATAGAAACTAGATTTTAAACATTGTCATATGTATTTTTGAGTCATAAAAGATCTTTAAAGATAATTTAAAAGTAATAGCCACACTATTCTCGTTGTGTTCAGATGCTGTCACAGCCGAACCCACATGAGCTGTGTGCTGGGGTTTACAGCCCAGTGTAATTCCCCACATGTGACCTTCTCTCCCCAGTCATCACTCTCGGCTTCAAAACTTGGCTGCCATGGAAACACAATCAGCTATTACCCTGGGAAAGGTTAGTCTGTCAAAGCTGGAGCTCTGGTTGTGGGCTTGGGAAAACTAGAAAGCTGATGTTAAATCTGCCTTCACCAGTGCACAGCTTCCCTTCCATCACTACTCAACTGAAGAAAATTTAGTTTATTTCCTTTCTTCTAGCTGGCCTTTTAAGTCAAATAATTGATACAATTTGTAAATTAAAAATGTTAAGTTGATTTTTATTCTACTAGGGAGTCTAATGCTAAGGGAACTGTTCATTTGGCTTAGAATCTTTGACCTGTGTGCTTGGGAGATCAGGAGAGACTAAGAGTCGTTGCCTCTGGAGAGTCATCATCAGTGACTAGTAATGAGAATACCACAGGACCCATTAATCAGATTTCCTTATCATGCCAGATCTGCAGGCTGCTCTCACAGCCGGTAAACTCAGCAAGGAGATGTTCATAACAAGCTCAGGTCTGGGCCAGTTCCTTTACTCAGAGAGGGGTATAGCATGGGCTGGTTGGAAGGCAAGGAGACAAAGCAGAGCTTCATCGCTTGTGCAGCTACTCCTGGCCAGTCTCTGTAGGCACACAGGGGGTGCCAGCCACAAGCACGACACAGCTCCTCTCACAGCTGCACGTCGTGGTTGTTGTATGGGAATGGTGCAGAGAAGGTGCTGCTGGCATTGGGAAAGAACACATTAGACATACAGGGACAGACAGTGGATCAAAGGGGCCCTCACCTCCTCTTATGCATTACACATGTACAGTTTGTACTTTTTGCTGTTTAGCCTTGTAGGTACTGTTAAATTTTCAAAGAATCACAGAATCACAGGGTTGGAAGGGACCTCTGGAGATCATCTAGTCCAACCCCCTGCCAGAGCAGGGCCACCTTAGAGCAGGTTACACAGGAACTCATCCAGGTGGGTTTTGAATGTCTCCAGAGACGGAGACTCCACCACCTCCCTGGGCAGCCTGTGCCAGGGCTCTGCTGTAGGTCAGGAGCAGAGCAATCCAGCCACAAAAAGAAACCCTCCATGTCCAGAGCTGAGCAGTTGCTTATCCAGAGGGCAGGATGGCAGGCAGATGAGGACATGGATGCACACCTGCTTGTGGGTCCCCGGCTCCCTCTGCCCTTTTTCATCTAACTAAAACCAAAACACCTTCTCCCCCATGCCTTTGCTTGTGTTGGGCTGAACCTGCTTTTCCCACAGCAGCTGCCCTCCTGTATGAGGAGAGGAAGCAAAACTCCGAATGAATGGATGAGTGAACAAAGAAGTCTTCCCAATGCCTGCTTTTGCAGAACATGGGCTCCACTCCTGCTAAGGGGTGGTGGCATGAAGCCGCATCCAAGATTCACACTTCTCTACCCCTGAGTCCTAGCTGTCAGAGCAAGGAGAGGCAGGCGGACCAGGCTGTTGACCTGCTGGTGAGGTAGACTGGTCCAGGGGGAACTGATGAGCATCTGACATAAAGCAGACTGACACTAATTCAGCTTCTGTAGGGTGACACAATTTCAAGTGGGGTGTCTTTAACATGACCTATGTGGCTTTGGGTGGGGAGAGAGGAGGACGATGGATACATAGTCTTCTGATGCTTCACATGACAGGGAGCAGGAAATGCCGAGAGGGCTTGGATGTCGTTTATGTTGGATGCACTTGGCTCCAGGTGACACTTCATCTTCCTCCAGCTTAGCCTGTCAAAGAATGAGGGGGCATGGGTGCAAAGCTTGTCGGCCATCTCTTTTTGCAGACACCTTCCTGCGCAGAAGAGGAATGGTTTGGAGAGTGGGCATTTTGCTGAAGGTGACGGTGAGGTACTGAGCGCTTGTGTCCCTGTCTGTGAGTTTACCCTGCTGGGGAGCTCGGCTGCGGCTAGGGCACCACCACCATGGGGAATAAAGGGACTGGGAACAGACAAATCCTGACCCTCCATCTACAAATACATTGGCATTCCTTTGTTTATTGTCTAGCAGTTCTGTAAATGCCAGTGAGTACTGGTGCCATTTCAGACACATTTCACATTTTATTTTGGAAAATTGCTGTGTTACTGGTAAAAGGAAGCTGTCAGTCAGCTACAGGAAGGCAGAAGGTCTAACTAAATGCCTCCGTGTGGAGCAAGGGTAGGGAGAAACTGCAGGCTGGCACAATGGTGGCGTTGAAAGGCCTGGAAGAATCTTATTGAGCAAAGACTAAATGACATAGAAGATTTTGACATCTTCTTTTGTAGCTAAAATCCTCAGAAAGAATCAAAGGTAAAAGCCAATCTGCCTGAAATTAACTGCAGTGTTTCAAAACAACATTTCCCGACAATGTGTGCTTGCAGCCCAGAAGCTGCATCCTGGGCTGCGTCAAAAGGACTGTGGCCAGCAGATTGAGAGAGGTGATTCTGCCCCTCCGCTCTTGTGAGACCCCACCTGGGGTACTGTGTCCAGCTCTGGAGCCCTCAGCACAGGAAGGACATGGACCTGTTGGAGCGGGTCCAGAGGAGGGCCACGAAGATGATCCAAGAGCTGCATCACTTCTCCTATGGAGACAGGCTGAGAGGGTTGGGGTTGTTCAGCCTGGAGAAGAGAAGGCTCTGGGGAGACCTTATAGCAGCCTTCCAGTACCTAAAGGGGGCCCACAGGAAAGCTGGGGAGGGGCTGTTTGCAAGGGCATGTAGCGATAGGATGAGGGGCGATGGTTTTAAACTAGAGCAGGGTGGGTTTAGATTAGACATTAGGGAGAAGTTCTTTACACTGAGGGTGGTGAGACACTGGCACAGGTTGCCCAGAGAGGGGGTGGAGGCCCCATCCCTGGAGACATTCAAGGCCAGGCTGGATGAGGCTCTGAGCAACCTGATGTAGTTGAAGATGTCCCTGCTCACTGCAGGGGGGTTGGACTAGATGACCTTTAGACGTCCCTTCCAACCCAACACTGTCTATGATTCTATGAAAAGCATGTCATTTCTTTTAGAAAAACTAATTGACTTCTGGTCAGAAACATGCGGAATGATCACAAGATTCAGAGCAATGAAATTATGCTGCTTGTGGGATGAATTCTCCTATGACTCTCCTATGAAGAATGCATGTTTCACACAATTTGCGGCGTCAGCTGGTGTGTTGTTTTACAAAATGCATGCTAGATGTACATAAGTGCATGCTTTCTCCTGCATTGGATTTTTAAGGTCTAAATAAATTTGCTGCAGCTTAGTCATGTGGTCTTGACAATGAATGGTTTAGACCTTGCTGAAACACTAAGTTTCAGAAACTGAAGGCTGGATAATAGGGTAAATTATGTTCATTGTGAAGAAGAAATATTTATATATACAATTTACTCCCCTCTTTCCTATAAACCCTCTTGTCTCCACCAGTAGCCAAATGCCCTACGTGATTTCCCAGAGTTTGTCAGCAGGACACAATACTGGGCAGTTTATTTGATTCCAGCATGTCAGTGTCAAGGGTCAGCGGGAGGTGGATGAGGGCAGTTTTTGGAAATTGTAACTCACTCTCTGATATTATGGATTTATTGATTGCTGAACAAAGTAATAATCCCTCTGTGTGCCTGTCTGTGAACATACCACTCCAGGCTTCTGTCTAGCTTCTCTGTTTAAATGGTAAATGTTTGAAGCCAGGTACAGCACACATTTAAATGGCACCAAGCAATACTAGGAGGGGAGGGTTTTCTGATCTTGCTTGGCGTCTTTAAGTCCCACATGGCTACTGCTGTTACTGTTGGTAAGTATTATAAGATAATAATAAGCAGTACCATAGGAAGTGTTGCAAAGAGGCAGTATGATTTTTAAGCCTGGAATGCTGTCTTTTTTTATCTGTAGCTGGGATAGTTTTCTGATGTGTGAGGTGTATAAAGGGTTTATAGGGAGGGTTGGATTATTCTGTTGGACCAACAGATATTGATCTGGTATGTCTGAAAGCTAGTCTGTATTCTTCCATCATTACAAATTGCTTCAGTGAAGGATATTACCCTTCTCCTTGCAAAAATAAAAAAAAAAAAAGAAAAAAAAAGGCCCGCTTAAATCAGTGATGTACCAAGACATTAACATGCTGTTTAGATAAAATCCACCATGCACTGTAAATTTTGAATAGAGCTTTCTTTCCATGATAACCAATGGGTTCAGAGTCCCATTACTGTGTGTTGTCTGCTCCAGCTCCCCATCTGCCTCCCACGCAGCTGGCAGGGAAGGCAAACAGTAAGTCACAAATCATCCGATGAGCCAGCATCCCTGCAGTGGTGGTGGAGGGGAGATGATGGGTTTTTCTAGAGGGGACCCTCTGGCTGGGGAGGTGCTGTGAGTGAGGTGTGACATGGGGCTGGAGGTGATGCTGGTGAGGAATAAGGACGGGTCAGTGTGGAGAGTGTCCTGCCAGGAGGAGGGGCTGCACATTAGGAGCAAGAAGAGGTACAGGCAGATGTTGCTTCCCAATTCTCTCCCTTCTGTCCAGGTAAGGTGGTTTGAGTTAGTGGTCTCCTGCATTGCTGTCTCCTCCCTTATCCGTCTGGAGACTTGACTTTTCCTTCCCCAGCCCTGGTCATATTCCAACCTTATTCCTAGCACCACTTCCCCTGGGCAGCCATCCCCGCGGCACTGAGTAAGCAGGGTTTCCCCTCTCCCTCCTGAGCACTGCTGGGCTGGCGTGTGGCATGGAGGATACTCGTAGTGCCTGCAGAAGGAGAGCTTGGAAACGGCTATTTGGAGCCACAGAAGCTCTGTCAGCCCCACACCTCTGCCCTGTTGGGGAAAATGCTCCTTATGTCATTTGGACATGACCTAGGAGCACGCTTCTTCCATTGCACTTCCCTTCCTCTTTTATCCTTGCTGGTAGTATTTTTTGTCTCTTGTCACTCAGTTTTGCTTGATGGCTTCCCACTCTTCCCCATCTACTCAAGGTGAGGTCCTGGCTGGGCTGGTGCAGACCAGGACTCTCAAGAATACATTTGAGCTTTGAGCACTCCTGTGGCTGAAAGGCGGCCGTAAGTCCACTCCTTTACATGGACTGTATTTACTTTGAGTTCAGCAAAGAAGTGTAGGCAAGCACACAACTACAACCTGTGGGACCCAGACACCCAAAAGACACCCTGTCTGTCTTCCTCCTGCCCTTCATCTTTTTTCTCCAGTCAGCGCCTTTGTGGTGGGACCAGCATGGCCGTGTCAGCTTGGACACTTTGCAGGTATGCACTGGAAACTGTGTTCACTGCACAGAAATTATTTGGCAAGCTGACTTAACGAGAAATTTGTTGCAACATGGATAATCAAACAATGACAGCTTCCTGCTTTGGGAACATAAAAGGTATGCCACTACATTCCTTATAGTGGATTAAGCAGTAAGATATAAAATCTTGTATTGGCAAGTAAAGACATGAAATTCAGCCATTCAACTTAAAAACACACAACAAAGAGACATTTCTATTTCCATAGCAACCTTACCATGTAGAAAATCTTCACGTTGGAGCTTTTAAAGATATCTTAAATTCACAATTATGGCAATACTTACCTTTACAGCTAAGATTTGCTGAAGCAAAGTCGATCAGTTGTCAGCATCTGGTCCTTTTAATGTATACAAGTGAGTAGACTTATGAAAATCAGCTTTTCTTAAATTTTTACTCCATTTTAAACTGCTTTGTCTGCTACTATTGCAATTGTTTCTGTATATATAAATATCCATAAGATGACCAATATATAATATAAACAATAAACATGTACATACATCTCTCAATCTAAGCATAAGAGCAATCAGATGCTGTTGCTATTCTGCTGGAAAATCTGATTTATAAAAATCACTGTAGCAATAGGCTGAAATATCCACGTCTAAAGCTGATGGAAGAAATTTCTTGATGTGTAACCAAAATAAATCTCTATGAGCTCTGATCTTTTCCAAAAATTATTGTTATGCATTCTGTCAAGTAATCTTAGCACATTTGCATGGGAGGCATGGGAAGACCAGAGGATTTTGAAATTCGTAGCAGGTGACTTACCTTTGTGCTGATCAAACACTGACGAGGAACTGAAATCCATCGTGGTCTATCTCATTATTTACAACCAGACCACACAAATGCCACCTCCAGGGTTTTCAGGGAATAATCCCATATATTACAGTAAACAATGCAACGATAGCTGTCGCCAATCTTCTTGTCAGAGAATTAAACTCACTTTACGGCTGCAGGTTGTTGTCAAGGCAAGGACATTATCACTAGCCCGATGGGAACGGTATATTCTGTTTGTTGTGGACCTTCTTAAAATGACATCCCTGGAAGCTTGACTGAGCTTCTGAAGAATGTCTCAGCTTCCAGCGAGTGCAACTGCCTACGAGCAGCTCTGCGAGATGCTGCAGCTCACCCAGCCTCAGCAGCTGAGCGCTGCCCGTGGACAAACAAGCCTTGGAGGGTGAGTGGGACCCGGCTGGCAGACGGAGCATGTGCAGAGCCGCCAGCGCAGGTCGGACGCGGACATCCTCGCCGTGCTGGCCCAGCGGCATGTGCTGCACCCACCGGCATCCCCACGGGACGGCTGCCTCTGCCACCGCACCATCGGCACGTCTCTGAGGATGGCTTGTGAAACGGTGTTTTCAGAGATTACCTGCTTCCTGATGCAACTCCTGCGTGGAGAAACACAAGTTAGCAACCCCTTTCTACCTTATTTTATTACTCCCCAATTACAGTTAGTTGAAGAACCATGTTTAATGAAGGGATAATAACTGAGAGCGCACTACCATAGCTGAAATGGATAGTGATAGCTCCAACTGCATAGTGCAACAGGTATAACAGCTCACAGTGGATGCTCCAAACCCCGTGTCTCCTAAACCAACAGCAGACCCATGTCTTCACGCTGTTTTTTTGACTGGCCCCCTGTCTCCCTAAGTTTGGAACTCAGACTCTGTACCATAAATGGGAGGGGACCGTGGTGAGCTTTGCTTTTTGCTGCATTGTTTCCATGGAAGAAATAAGAATAAATGGGCTGACTTGGAATTTACCTGGAGCAGAAGACCACCAGCAGTGCCTAGGGGCTGGTGGGTGGGAGGGATATGACATGTTTACCTAGCACTGGTGCACTGGAAGAGACACATCACTGCTGCTGAATAAGGCAGACTAATATATGAAAATGAGGAAAGGCAAGACACTTTTGGCCCAGAAGTGCAGACAGGACCTGCATTAAAGCCATGCCTAAGTTTGGTTGGCTTAAGAAGCCCCCAGACTTTATTCAATGTATTCATTCTATTCTGGTGTTTTGACCGATTCCTGTGACTACAACGGATGTGGACACTGTAGGAGTTGTATCTGGAGCTGATTCACATCCCAAGCATCTGCTTCTGAACCTAAATTCGATTTAGGTATTTGGAAAAAGATAGTGTGGTCCAGGAAGCAATACAGCCTCAACAGCTTGAAATGCAAGACCGGAGCTGAAATTCTCCACGATGTGTCAGTATAGTCTGCTCAAAGATCCTTAACTGTTGGGAAGTGTGTGGTGGGACCGTGGAGCCAGAAATTGGCTCTGCTCCTCTATTGCTGCCAGGTTTGTGCTTTGGGTCATCTCAGGCCTGTTTTACATTGAGGAGGGATCCACCGTGTGGCAAGTGCTGTCTGTGCAAGCTGGCAGCAAAGCACCCGTTACGCCGATGGTCAGATCCTTACTGTCATCTCCTTGCCCGGAGGGTGGCTCGGGGGTGGCACCGGGGGGTGACAGTCCAGTTTGTCCAGTCTAACACCCCGTCTCTGCTCAAAATGCTGCCACGGCTGCTGCCTTGACGGAGGAGGCACTGGAGATGGAGACATGTATCTTTGGTCAGGCATTGTGAACTGCAAATTATCACCCCTGGTGATCATAAAAAGACCTCCAAAGTGGCTTTCACTTCCTGCGTATGATAAGAAGCCCTTTGTCCCCTCTGTACACAGGATCTCTGACCCTGGGCACTGCTGTATTGCAGACTAGCCAGTTAGCTGGCCGCCCCACTGTCCTCTACCTGATCGGATCAGTTAAATACTCACAGTTTTACCTCCCCATTTACCATTATTGGGTCACTGTCCTTCCATTCTGCTCCTCAGATGGAGGCAAATGGGCTTTGGAGATTACAAGGCCAGTCTCACCCTTGTGGTGCGTTAGCCTGTGAATGAGGTGCGTTGCAGGTATGCAGCCAGGGAATTTGGGGGAGAGACACCTGGCAGCTGATTCCTTGTACCACGTGGGGCACAGTATTCCCTATGGTATTATGTACATTTGGCAGGGGCTCTGCTTGCCTTCAGTTATGGGAAAGGAAGGCACCTCCTCTGAGATAGGTGTCCACATCCTACAGGGATATGTGTGCTTGAGAGCTGGCGGCTCCTGCCCTCTCAATCCACCAGAAGCAAGGCCAATGCTTTAGCAAAACACCTTTTTCCATGTAGACATGAGCACCAGATGAACACAGTTCCGTGTCTCAGCTATGGTAGACATACCACAGCTCGGAGGCTGCCAGAAAAGCTGAGATTTAGGAGTTGGGTTTCAACCGCTGTCTGTAAGTATCTTTTTATTGCTTCTTTAGGAGACTTGAAGGAAATGTCTCCAGATTTCTCAGCACCTCCTGTGCTCAGTGGCTATGAAAGCATCTCTGGCTAAGGACACAAAGCCATAAAAGAGGTAGGGTCTAGTCAGCAGATAAAGATGATTGCTTTAATATTGATAATTTACATTACACTTTAAGCAAAGTGTTCCTCACTTTTTACCCTAGTAGTTGGGCTTTGTGTTTTTTTTGATGGAAGAAAGTCCTGGTACAAAGTGATTAGAAGAGAGCAGTAGAAACACAGAGCTTTTTTTGTGTGTTTATTTGCCGGCATTTGCCTGAGCGTCAGTGTTTGGCTGCATGTAGGATAATTAACTCTTCTCCTTCTAACTGCTGTTCATTAGGTGAATGCAAAAGTTGTGGTGAGACCACAGAGAGCAGTCAAAACAAGTATTCAAATGCTATGTGAATGTTATTTACTGGGGTGCAGAGCAGGGCTGGAGACTGGAGCCTGAGATATCACAGTGCTTACAGCTGGCAGCACCCGTGATGTGCCACAAGAGCACAGGCTCAGCTCTCTCATCTGCTCTTCTGTTGCCCCTGCAGAGGACACTGGCAAGTGGGCAAGGATTCTGCGTCCATTTTCACCCTGACAGAGTCAGTGCTTTGGAGGCAGGATGATCTCCCGCCTTTGCAAAGTGCCTGGAGCGGCAGTGCCCCCATGTCAGGAGCACTGCCAGCGGCCAGCACGACAGAGACAGGAGCTCCAGGGGTGAAGGGTTTCCCTCCTTTCTTCACGGGTCTGTCGCAAGCCTGAATGTTTACACCCTCAGTAGTGCTCAGTAAGCGTGTAATCTAGTGAATGGAAGTCAAAATGAACAAAGTGATACCATCAACCTTCACTTTTCATTTGTAATGAAACCCAGTAATAATAATTTGATTATAAAGTATTGAAAGGACTATGCCATATATTAGATTTGGAGCTACATCCTCAACGTTGGGAGCGTCAGCACCAAGCTCAGACGTGTGTGGAGAGGCCAGACGTGCAGCTAGGCAGAAGGATCCAGTTGTGCTCTCTGGGGTCCACAAGCGAGCAAAATCTCTGTTAAAATGTCAACAGGTAAACAGTGACTAGAGAAAGGAGAATAAAGTCACAGCTACATCTTAGAGGTTCCCACATGAAATGTAAGACAGAGTGAGGATCTGTTCTGCTCTACTCTCTGCTTTATAATGCCAAATACATTCTCTGCTAAATCAATAGACTTTTTGATCTTCAGTTCAATGGGATCTCCCATGGTACGATCTGTTGGGATATCACTAGCATCCTATGAGACAAATGTTGTAACAAGCGAATCCTACCTGAGAGTCCGCTTTGTAATTAGAGTAGGGCTGTTAAACAGTAACCAGATTTAGGGGTATTGTTCTCCTGAATGATACCTTGGGAGGACTATAAGAATGCCGCCAGACCGTGCAGGGATGAAACGAGGAAAGCCAAGGCTGCCCTAGAACTCAGCCTGGCAAGGGATGTCAAGCTCAACTGGAAGGGCTTCTTCAAGTACATTGGAGGAAAAAGGAAGAC
>VXBO01012522.1:87125-98911 GCA_013400135.1 Rhinoptilus africanus
CCTGGACGCGTTCCTGTGTAACCTGCTGTAAGGTGGCCCTGCTCTGGCAGGGGGGTTGGACTAGATGATCTACTAAGGTCCCTTCCAACCCTAGGATTCTATGATTCTATGATTCTACCTGTTTGTAATTAACTAAACCAAATGTAAAATTCTTCTCAGAAGGAGAAACTTCAGAAGGAGTGGGGAATCTTCCACTGAGTTTGTCACCCTTACTTTGCTGTAGCTTCCTCTTGTTATCTTCCAAAGACTTCCTCATGATGTTTTCAGATCTAATACTGCATCCAGTACCTCCAGCACGGCGTAAGGCTGGTTTGAAGAACCTGGCAGAGTGGGCAAGCCAGATCTGGATGTGAAGGAGCAGATGAGGTGGGTGTGGAGATCTGCTGACTTGGGAGTGTTATGGTGCAGCTGTGTCTGTCCTGGGTATATACCCCTGTCTGCGACCCCAGGGAGCCAGAGCCAGAGCATGTCACATTCATTGTATTACACTAGTAAAGGGAAATTTATGTGCAAACCCTGGCTTTTTACTTTTTTAAAGAATTCTGTTATTATTTGTTCTACAGGATAACGTAAGGAAAAAAAAAAGTGCCTGTTCCAGGTCAGATCAAAAGTTTACCTAGCCCGGTAACCACAGCACTCACCAGCAGCTATCTGGCGAACTGCAGGACAAGTGTGTAGTCCTCAGCACATCCCCAGTCTCCAGCCTTTTTCAGATCATGGCCTGCAGAGTCGAGTCTCTAAGGCAGTCCTGTGATTCTGGAGAGTTCCAGTAGGTGGTGGAGTGGGATCAGCACTTGACTCTTTGAACCAGCAGAAGTAGCTAATAAGTAGAGATACTTGCATTGTTTTTCTATTAAATCCTTTTAAGCGGAGGAAGAAAAGTTCATTTGTGGGAAACCGGTAATCTCTGACATTATGCAGTGCATTAAGAATGCCTGCAAATTAATGAAGTCCCATTTCATGTATCAAATAACAGCAGAGAGTATGACTAATCATCTATGAATGGTAAGCTTTGAGAGCCTTGCTGTAAACCTTTGTGATAGTAAATTTGCATTGGTAAAATACAGGAAAAGCTTAATGTGTTTTTAGCTCTTTGACTCCACAGTGCTCTATCTTAAACAAGAAAAGTTGGTCATTTAAAGGTAGATAGCAAAACAGATAGGCTGAAAACACTACCAAGAAGAGTGAATGAAGAAGACAAAAGAGACTGACTGGTGTATTTCTCTATAGATAAAAAGCAAAGGGTGAAAGTCACCCCTTTGGGCACGGAATCAGGAGAATGCGAGTGCCTCTTCCCCAGTGGATGGGGTTGTAGAGGTTGGGAATCCCAGTCTTGTTGAGCCACTGACTTGCTGGGACAGCTAGGTCAACTAATCTTTGTACTGGATTTGGAGTCATAATACCTGATGGTTATGTGAGTGTCTTTTCAACAGTGGCGATTAACACCGTTCTGCTTTTGTGTGCTTGCTGTACCACTTTTCCTGCGTGACACACACAACTGGGCTAGTGAGAGTGTCAGCTCCTCCGGGAGCGCGGCTGCCATAGCAGTGTTTGCGTCCAGGCCCTGCAATGGGACACGTGGGTGATGCTGACAGTGTAACAGATCTGAACAGGCACAACTAAACAGAAAACAGGAAATCTGAGTGAGAAGTCAATTCTTAGAGGAACTGCTTAAAAAAGAAACTAGTTCATCCCCTACTTCTGAGTACTTTTATATTACATGAAAGGCAAATATAAAGCCTCCAGTCCAATCAGCTTTGGTTGGAGAAACAACAGGAATCTATTGTGTCATAATATTATATCACACAAATCTCCTCTGTTTCTCATTAATGCTTACAATATACTGATACCAGCCAGCCATGCTTCTTATTCTTTCTGCAGCAAGCCATGGAAACACACACCTTCTTTGTAGTCCTATTTCTTTGAATTTCTTTCTCTGCCTCTTAATGCAGAAATCAGAGGAAAACAACAAGATTAAATCCCACACCCAGGTCTTTATGTTTTGTTCTTTCTAATGATTTCAGTTTCATACAATAGCAGGCATTTCTGTGCCAGAGTAAGTGCATGTCTTTGGGGTGCTGGCCCCTTCTGTCTGATCTGTGAAAACCCAGAAATTACTTACAGCCCTTACCCTGACATCTCACCACCTGGCTGGGGAGGTAGTATGCTTCAGGGAAGCTGGCGGGCACAGGGAGGAAGTTGTCAAGGCATGGCTACAGTCAGTGGCAAATCAGATTTATACATAAGAAAAGTAAAGTGATTGCTGGAAAAAATTTAACATGAACAAAAGCTTTCTAATGGGGCCACAATGCAATGGCAGATGTCATTACAAAGGTGAGCATCACAATTTACACAGTGGCAGGAGGATAACTTGTTGCTTCCCTCCTTCATGTCTTGTTACTGTCTTATGCAATTTTTCTATTTACAACCACGACCTGGAACACTTTACCTTTTCATCTGCTGATCATTTTCCTGCCGTACGTTAACTCCACCACGTGCAAGCAAAAGTTAAGTACAATGCAATGACACATACCAGATTGTTACTTGTGCAGCTTTAGCAATGACCAGGGCGGTCCAGATGCAAGTAGGTAAATAATGCAGCTGTATAATACTGCATCAAAAGCTGCTCCTCTCCTTCAGTGTGATTACAGTGAGGTGTGTAAAATGGAGCAAATGAACTGATGACTTCTGTCTTTTTTGTGTTTGGGGTAATTGAAGGTATGTGTCCATCAAAGTCGTTGATTAGCAATATTTTACATGCCGTTGCCAAGGTATGTCGAAGCCCCAGATATGAGAATAAAAAAAGGTGTCTGTAACATGCAAACCACAAATTGTGGCACAAAGAGTTTCATCCTGCATTCCGTGCATTCCTGGGACTCCTGTTGATATCTCATCCCAGATTATGAGCTTTACTTCAGGTTTGCAAGTGCATTAGTAGTAATGGAGCACACAGATCTGTGGTTTGGTAGTAGTATACTTATATAAAAGTGCCAATTTAACAGTGTGCCAATGAAACTCAAACAAAAATGCGAACATTTAGCTGGTATCTCAATATACGTGGTACAGTCTGTCAGAATTTGAAGTTAAGCAGCTGAGTAGGCCACAGCACCAGAGGTAGGTTCAGAAGAAAGCCAAGCACACTGAGCTAAATGTTATCCTTCTCAAGACTTACAGCTGCTGAAGGTGCATCAGATCTGCAAGCCAGTGTGAGCCCTGACTGCAGCAGCATTTATTATATAATAATAATTATTATTATTATATTGCAGGATAGTTTCCAGACTTAGAAGACCTATTTATGGACTCCCCTTCCACCTGTACAATAACTACTGCCATTGTTGTGAAATTATGGTGCTACAGGAAGGGCCAAGCAAGCACTGTGCTCCCATGGTGTCATGCAGGGCTGAAACCCAACCTGAGGCTCTTTTGTGGTCCCAAGATTTTCCAGTCTGCCTAGACAAGGCTTAAAAATGTTAGGAAAAGTCACCGAGGTGAATTATGTTGCAGAAGTCCCTTGGAAGGCCAGAGCAGGGTCACACACCCAGCTAGTGGTCCTGGGACTAGCAAAGGGCTTTCAAATGGCCATGGCAGGCTAGTGCTGGGTCACTGAATACCCTGGCTGTAGTAGCAAGGTTAAATACTGGTTAAATACTAAATTGGGAGATTCCTGTGTTCTACAGCGGTCTGCTCTCGTAAGCTCTGCTGTTCCAGTTTACTGGAAATAATAATATTGTAATAGTATTCATCGGTTATTCATGGAAAACAAAGAATTTGTACATAGAACCGATGTGGTTTAAAATGCTTCAGTGGATGTTTGCAGGACTGTTGTAAAGTTTGCTTATTTCTTACTGTGATGTCTAGAATCAGTGTGCACAAGAAATGTAGAAAACATATTTTGCTGATGACAAGTGGCTTTTATATGAAGTAATTTTTGAACTTCAGAGGACCTTTCCCGAGATTACAAAACCATCCAAGTGGGTCAAAGTGTGGCCTTAAACTATGTGGATACTTTAGCTGGCAAGAGAAACTGGAAGCTCTTTGGAACTACTTGAAAACTCTGTGTGTGTTTATCCTGCATATGATGGACAGGCATGAACTTGCTCGATTTGTGCTCTGAAACAAAGAGAAGCCTGGTTTGTTAGCTCAGGCCCAGCATTGTACTAATATAGTCACACATTTTTCAGCTTGGAGTGTCTGTCATCAAAAGAAGTGTGGCAGCTGGTCAAGGGAGGTGATTCTTCCCCTCTACTCTGCTCTTGTGAAAACCCATCTGGAGTACTGCATCCAACTCTGTAACGCCTGACACAAGAAGGACATGGACCTGTTAGGATGAGTCCGGAGGCGGGCCACCAAGATTATCAGAGGGCTGGAGCACCTCTGCTATGGAGACAGGCTGAGAGAGTTGGGGTTGTTCAGCCTGGAGAAGAGAAGGCTCCCGGGAGACCTTATAGCAGCCTTCCAGTACCTGAAGGGGGCTTATAGGAAACATGGGGAGGGATCCTTTATGAGGAAAAGTGTAGTGACAGGATGAAGGGTAATGGCTTCAAACTGAGAGTAGATTTACATTAGATATTAGGAAGATATTTTTTACTGTGAGGGTGGTGAGACACTGGAAGGGGTTTCCCAGGGAAGTTGTGGATGCCCCATCCCTGGAAGTGTTCAAGGCCAGGCTGGATGGGGCTTTGAGCAGCCTGGTCTAGTGGGAGGTGTCCCTGCCCAGGGCAGGGGGTTGGAACTAGATGATCTTTAAGGTCTCTTCCAACCTAAACAGTTCTATCATTCTGTCGCAGGAAGAGGAGCACGAGAGCAGATGCAAGGAGGTGCTGAGGGTTCCTCAAGAAACCACAGCTGAAAGGGGGTGCTGCCTGGCCCAGGGTGCAGCACAGCACTGTGTGTGGCGTCGGGTTTTCCATGGCATAATAGGCGACAGAGGAAACCCCACGGCTTCCTTCCCGCCCTGCGGAGCTCGCGCTAGGTGTGCCTCCATGTGAAACAAACACAGAGTTTCCTGGTAAAATTTTTTTCAGAGGGAGGGAAATGTTTTTCAGGCTTAAACAATGTTAAGGCTCATTAGTCAGGCTTAAAATAAAAAAAAAAAAAAAAAAGTCCTGTAGAAGACTGAAAACAGGTATTAGCTAAGCAAGAGGTGAACATGCGCAGATTCTTCCGCTGTTAGGGAGAAGTGTTTGCTTTGTCTCAGCGGGCTGAGGAGACAGCTTTAGTGGCAGAAACTGTCAGCGATGGCAATGCCATGCTTTCAGGCCCAGCCTGGCCTGGCATGCCGGTGGCTGCAGGCGCGCCGGCAGCCGGCTGATGTCAGGGATGGTCCGTGCCATGCGGCCGTGCAGCTGCCCTGCGGCGAGCGTGGTCCTGCAGCCAGCCTGGGCTCCCAGTGAGCTCCTGTGCCTCCGGCATCGCCCCCATCCCGAGTGTCAGCTTGAGGCTGCGCTGAAGAGCGATTTTTGCACGAAGGGGCTGTTGAATCCCCCGTGTTTGTGTGCCTGCACAAACTCTTTACCTAGCTGAGCTGCCTACAGCATGTTCAGGACAGCAGGGGCGTACATAGAGGAAAGTGAGTGTTGCCTGTGCCCCCGTTAATTCTGTTTTTCCTGACTATGAGACGGCATCCCTCTTGTTTCGGATGCCCGCTCACTCCTCTGATCGCCTGCTGTGCTTGCCACTGGCTGGTGGCTGGGATACGGGAATGAGAGATGAGAGCAAGCCGCCAGCCTGCCCATGGGCTCTGGACCATGCGCTGCCCTTGCCACCTCCAAGCACCCGCTGTGTCCAGCCTGGTCTCACCCAGCCAGCTTTGGGCAGCACTGGGATACCCATCAGCAGAACTGCAATGGCTGGAGGGAAGCACACAAAGGCAGTGCTGGCTGTTTTCTCGCTAACTTAGGTGCTAAAAATAAACAATGTACAGACCCATCCCTTCATCCCTCACGGACACTTCACAAAGCAACTTGAACAACCTTGAAGAAAATGTATGAGACTTTAAAAATGGTGTTTGATTTGCTGTGTGATGGTTTTTGATTTGCACTAAAGGCAGAAGTGTTTTAATGTTCTTTGAGCATGTTTTTGTTCTAGAATTATTTTGAAATTACAGTACTTTCACATGTTGCATACCTTCTTCTTTCCTAACTGGAGTCACTGAGGCAGTCTGCAGGTCCTAAGCTATTTCTTATAACATTATTAGGAGTGGATAGGGCTGCACAGAAGTAAATATAAGAAATAGGTTCATTTTTAGAAAAAGTGAGTCTTATGGAATAGGCCAAGGTATTTTTAAGTATATGAAAACACATGCTTGATTTGTTTGTGCTAACATCCAAGTTGGCTTAATAGTAAAGAATTTTTTTTTTTAATTTCAGAATTGGTTTGCTTTGATTTGTAAGGTTGTTTATAATCCACAGCTTTCTTGACACCTGCATGAATATGAAATTGTCATGTCTGCAAATCATGAAAATGTCATGAATCTCTATGGATGAATGAGATATTTTTGCTGGTCTTTATTTTTCTGCTATTCTACAGACAGATTATAGAAGTTCACCAAGTAGGTTCAGATGCAGAAAAAAAAAAAATCTGTAAGAAATAAAGCCAGATGACAGACAACCTTTTTCTGAACTTGCTTAATCCCAGAGGAGATTTGCTGGCGGATGGTGGGGAGGAGGCAGGAGACTGTCTCTGCTCCTCCTGTGTGGCACATGCTTCATGTCACATGCAAGGGGAGCAGCTGTGCAGCCTCTCCAATCCACCCCATGGCTCTAGTGATTTCTGCCTGATCAAGGACGATTTATAACTCACCCCAGGTGCGGGCATGTGAAACCACTCCACCAAAACTCTACAGAAAGGAACAATTTTCTGAAATGAAGACCAAGAACACAGACATGCATCCTTGGGTCAATTAATAAAACTGCTGAGAGACTGTGTATCTGTCTGGAAGGACGCCTTGTCAGAGCAGGGTCTTCATGAGGTCTGATCCATACTACATGGTGACAAAGGCACCGGGGGCCTTTAACTTCAAAGATACTACAGGATCTACAGTATTTATGAGACCAGTAGGCCATCTGTTCTGGTGTCTGCTCCAGCAACAGAGAGCAGCAGGTGCTTACAAGTGTAGGAACTAAGTAGATATAGAAAAACCTTTCTCAGTTATGCCCTATAGGTTCCAGCAATCAGTGCTTTAGAGACTGCCTGTGCTGGAATTTGTGTCCAGATCATCACAGATAACCGTAGTCAGTGGAGCTGTTGCTCAAAAATCTGTCTGTTGTGTTGTTGAACTTTCATACGCTTTGGGCTTCTACGTCATCCTAAATTGCATGGCTAAATTTCATGTGCAGAATAATCTTGTACTTTCAGAAACAGTGATTGCTGTTCTCTCCAGTATTCCTTATTTTATAGATGTCTATCAGCAGTGCTGAGGGACCTACATTCTTCTGAGGTTCTGGGTCTGGCTCTTTTCACATAGATGTTGCTTAAGCTGGCAGCTTGTGCAGATGTTTTGAGTTTGGTGGATGTCTGCAATAGTGAAGAACAGTAAAATGGTGGGTTCTTCCAGTAAAAACAAATGCATTTTCTCTGTCAAATTTTTACAGCTGAGAACCATGAAATGAGATAAACAGAAGGAAATTATGAAAAGAACCTCCTGGAATAAATACCTGTGTAGCAGAAGGAATGGGATACAGATATTTCTATGAGCATTTTCTCAGGACCACATTGTCAATGCAGAGCTGAGCCGGAGCAGGTACAGCAGCTGCTTAAAATTGAGGGATAGATTTATGTAGGAGGGTCTGCTGCTGAATCAATGGAGTTGTGGCAGTGATTAATTTAGGCCAGTAATTACTAAAACAAATGAAAAATAGCAGCTGGAGGTTATAGTATCAAATACCTACCATTAGTATCTGTCATGATACCAGAAAGGCTTCTGAGGTGTCTTAGAGCATGACTGCTTTTCTTCCAGTAGGAGGATACTCAAGAGAGGAGAGAAGATAAAGTTCTTTCTTAGACTGTAAAGAGGCTAGAAAGCTTAGCATACTTAAAATTGCTTAGCAAACACTAGCAAACTCTAGCTTACAGTAAGGCCATTTCTGTACAACCTGCTGCCACATTCTGCTTTGAGCAGGGAAGATGGTATTTCACAGAGCTGTTATCAGAGGTGGAGCAAATATGCCCCCAGGAGTCACTGGGCCACACACTGTGTACTTGAAAATGTACATTCACAGTGCCAAAACAAGGAGAGCCAAAGTGGCAAGAGGTGAAGAGGACAGGGTACAGCAGTTGTTTCATGGGATACAGCACTCCTCAGGCTTTGATTCTGCTAATTGCACAGAAGGTGCAACTCATTTGGTGTTCCAGTCAGTATTTCCAGCTTCTGAGTGCTAAGCATCTCATAAACACAACAGCCATCCTACATATATGTGTGTATGAAAACACACATACACCCCCCCATACACATTTATGCACACATATATAGTGGCCAGCCTAATATATATGTACAATTCTAATACATATATGTACAAAATCTAATACATAATATTCTTATTTGAAAGGCTACTGAGAGCATCCAAGATGGTGCAGTTGCCTAAAAACTATTGTGAAGTCTCCTGTTCCTTTTTAGGTAATGCTATTTGTGAAAAGCATTTGGAAGTAAAAGCAATATTTTATTAGTTGAGTACAATTAAAAATGCAGATTTTCTTTGGATCCATGTTTTTACTCATCCCATTAAATGTTGGTCGCCTGGACATTTTAATCAGGATTATGGTGTCTAAAGAGATTAGTTAGATAACACTTCTTGTTAATTAGTGTGCCCTGTTCACCAGACATTTTCTGAAGGGCATGTGGGTGCATGGAGCAGAATGCTTTGGAGGTGACTGTGTGAGACCAAGGTCAGAGGTAGGATGTTGTGGGGTGTATGAGAGTGGGAACATGAATGTTAACATGGAAGTGCTTTTTAAACCAGTTGATTACAAAGGCACGAATACAAAAAAAACCCCCACGCCACAACACAGCAGACATACTTTTATAGGAGTAATCATGTCTATTCAACTGCTATTCAAATGTATCTATGGAATCTGAAGAGATGATGGGCACAGAGTGCAGTAAAAATACCCCAAACCAACAAACAAAGAGAAAATTACAATGAGAAAGGTAATTTTAAAGAAACTATTAGGAAATAGCTAACTAATGTCTTGCTCTGAATAGTTTTGACTTGGAGATATTTGCATTCTGACAGGTACCATAATTGTTTGAGAGAGTTTCAATTGGATGCACTCAAGACCCACTTACATTTTCTGTCTACTTAAGTCCAGAATTTTTTGCACTTCCCAAGAACACAGAACACAAAGAGATCTTGATCCTTTATTTAGAAGGAAGGACAACAATTCAAGATTGTGGGATGAAACACAGCATAGTAATATGTAGGCTGAATATCTGGATAGATGTCATGGTAGTAAGATAAATTAGACTGTAAAAGAGTCTGATGAAAGCCTGAGAGTCATTTAAACTAGAAAGAACAAAGCTGCCTGACATATACTGTAGAAAACAACCCTATGCTCATGGGGAGAGACAGGGTGATATCATAGGTCTTTTACATCATTTATTTTCTAATGTCTATAATCTATGATAAAGCATACTTCTCTGGAGGGGGGCCAATATTTTTAAGCCTAGGCACTGACATTTGGATCTAGTTTAAAGAAGTATACGTAATCAGTCACGGGTAACCTTTCCAAAACTCTAAAACATGCTGCAAGAGGAGCTGAGAAGTTACTGTGTTGAATCGACAGACCATGCTTGAAAAAGCAGGGACTATCTAGCAGCCCATATCTGTATATAAGTGAGTCTTGCAATGCTTCATTTGCAGCTGGCTCCTATGTATTGCCATACCAAAAATCATAATAATTAGAAGTAACAGGGTATTGGCTTTGTGATACTGACTCCATACTGAATCCAAAGCTTCCAAACAAATGTGCATGTGGATCTTGCAAAGCATGGTATGGTTTCAGAATATATGGAAAAAAGATTTTGTAACACTGGATTTTTATCCTTTCCACAGTTACAAGACAGCACATCCACCTTTTTCTAGTGTCATAAGAATTGACACCCAGAGCTTACAGTGAAAGACATGTCCTCTGGATACTGCATGACCAGTGTCATTGTACTGTTAGCTGCTGGCCTGAATATAGAACAGACATGAGAATGAGAATATGTCATAGCCTTGTAGCTTCTGTGCTTATAATATTACAGCAGTATTTCCCCCTCAGATTGCAAACAGCAATTACAAGTACCAAAGGTAATATGTAGGTAATAAGGAAATTGCATACAAAATTTACCTACAGACTTTACATTGATTCTTTTCTGTTTTTAAGCATAGAATATAGAAATAGAATATAGAAATAGAACCTAGCATAGAATCATAGAATCGTTTTGATTTGAAGAGACCTTTAAGATCATNTGAAAGTTATCTTCCACAAACTGCTAGAACCTCCTAGGCTCTGTCCTCTCTGTTGTATTGTATTTCAAGCTGTTGTCTGGGAAGTTGAAGTCCCCCATGAGAACAAGTGGTAGTGATTGTGAGACTTCTCCNCCACAAGTTCCAATGCTTGATAACCCTGTCAGTGAAGAACTTTTTCCAAATATCCAATCTAAACTTCCCCTGGCATTGAGGGCCATTTCCTCTTGTCCTGTCGCCTGTTACCCAGGAGAAGAGACTGACCTCCCACCTTTCTACAGCCTCCTTTTGGGTAGTTATAGAGAGCAATAAGGTTTCCCCTCAGCCTTCTTTTCTCCAGACTGAACAACCCCAGTTCCCTCAGNGAAGAGTTCATAGCCATCCATTGCAGCACTCCAGTTGTGCATATCATCCCACCATGTTTCTATGATGATGAATATATCATAGTTATCATGCTGTGCAATGGTTTCCAGCCCCTCCTATTTGCTGCCCGTGTTGTGTGCATGGGTGTAGATGAACATCAGTTGTGCTATTGATCCCGTCACTTTGCAGGGAGAAGCCCTAATTCCTACCTGACCATTTCCAGACACTTCTGTGATTTCTAGACCATCAGTATCCCTTGTGTCTTTCCCTACCTCCACTGAGATGGCAGACCAACATTGACGTACTGCCCTCAGGTGAGCCTAGTTTTAACCCTTTCCCCTTTCAAATCTAAAGACTTTTGATGAACCCTGAAATTTTCTGTGCAAAAATCTTTTCCCACCTTTGAGCCAGGTGTACCCTGTCTGTTGCCCACAGGCCTGGTGTTGTGTAAACTGACCCATGATCAAAAAAGCTGAAGTATGAGGAGAATATAATTAAAGTACATTTGTCTTAGCTAAAACTAATTGATTCTGTAAAATCTATTCAAGGGAGGACAAAGAAGAGCTGGTGACTAAACATACCCTCAGCTAGTCAAAGAAATTAAGACTTCCAGGCTATATATTTACAGTGGAATGAGAGCATAGAGTGGCATGGTGGAGTCTTCCAAAGCATTCAGCCCACGCTCAGACAGCCAGGTAAGCACATGTTCCTGCCTATTGCTTCCTATTTATTGGCTTCAGCTCTTCAGAAACATCTACCCAACGTGCAATAGAAAGCTAGGAAACTTAGATGCAATTTTGGCTATTTGAATTTGGAGCTCTCTCTTCTCCCACTCCTATCAGTATCGTACATTTATTTGAGGCAGTTATACAATATGTTTTTCAAGTCTCACTCATGGCACATGGGTAATGCATATCTTACTTTATTTCTGAAATATCAGCTCTGGACCCCTGAGGAGACAGTATGAATGACCATCAG
>VXBO01012522.1:99055-123632 GCA_013400135.1 Rhinoptilus africanus
TTTAAGATCATCAAGTCCAACTGTTGACCTAACTCGGCCAAGTCCACCACTAAACCTCAGCACTACATCTACCCATCTTTTAAATAACTCCAGGGATGGTGACTCCACCACTTCCCTGGGCCACAAGTTCCAATGCTTGATAA
The DNA here is from genome assembly GCA_013400135.1 of Rhinoptilus africanus. Taxonomy (NCBI): domain Eukaryota; kingdom Metazoa; phylum Chordata; class Aves; order Charadriiformes; family Glareolidae; genus Rhinoptilus; species Rhinoptilus africanus. The sequence continues at coordinate 99,199 of VXBO01012522.1, forward strand.
CCCTGTCAGTGAAGAACTTTTTCCAAATATCCAATCTAAACTTCCCCTGGCATTGAGGGCCATTTCCTCTTGTCCTGTCGCCTGTTACCCAGGAGAAGAGACTGACCTCCCACCTTTCTACAGCCTCCTTTTGGGTAGTTATAGAGAGCAATAAGGTTTCCCCTCAGCCTTCTTTTCTCCAGACTGAACAACCCCAGTTCCCTCAGCTGCTCCAGACCCCTCACCAGCTTTGTTGCTGTTCTCTGGACACACTCCAGCACTTCAATGTCTTTCTTGTAGTGAGGGGCCCAAAACTGGACACAGTACTTGAAGTGTGGCCTCAGCAGTACAGAGGTACAATAACTTCCCTAGTCCTGCTGGCTACGCTATTTCTGATAAAGGCCAGGGTGTTGTTGGTCTTCTTGGCCACCTGGGCACACTGCTGGCTCATATTCAGCCATCTGTTGACCAACACTGCCAGGTCCTCCCAGCCTTCCTGGTCTCCTTTGCCCTTCAGGGCTGCCTCCCAAGAGACTCTGAAAACCACTCTCCTAAACAGGCCAAAGTCTGCCCTCCAAAAGTCCAATGGCAGTTCTACTATCCCTCCTCCTTACTTCTCCAAGAATTGAAAACTATCATTTCATGGTCACTATTCCCAAGACAGCCTCCAACCTTCACATCACCCACAAGTCCTTCTGTTTTCACTAGCAACAGGTCTTGCAGGTCACCTTCCCTAGTTGGCTTGCTCACCAGCTGTGTCTGAAAGTTATCTTCCACAAACTGCTAGAACCTCCTAGGCTCTGTCCTCTCTGTTGTATTGTATTTCAAGCTGTTGTCTGGGAAGTTGAAGTCCCCCATGAGAACAAGTGGTAGTGATTGTGAGACTTCTCCCAGTTGCTTATAGAATACTTTGTCTGCATCTTCACCCTAGTTAGGAGGTCTGTAACAGACTATCTCCATGATATCTGCCTTGTTGGCCTTCCCCTTGATTCTTACTCCTAAACTCTCAACCCTGTTGTCACCATCATTAAGCTCAAGACAGTCAAAACTCTTCCTAAGAAAAAGGTCACTTTGCTGCCTCTCCCTCCTGGCCCATTCCTTCTGAAGAGTTCATAGCCATCCATTGCAGCACTCCAGTTGTGCATATCATCCCACCATGTTTCTATGATGATGAATATATCATAGTTATCATGCTGTGCAATGGTTTCCAGCCCCTCCTATTTGCTGCCCGTGTTGTGTGCATGGGTGTAGATGAACATCAGTTGTGCTATTGATCCCGTCACTTTGCAGGGAGAAGCCCTAATTCCTACCTGACCATTTCCAGACACTTCTGTGATTTCTAGACCATCAGTATCCCTTGTGTCTTTCCCTACCTCCACTGAGATGGCAGACCAACATTGACGTACTGCCCTCAGGTGAGCCTAGTTTTAACCCTTTCCCCTTTCAAATCTAAAGACTTTTGATGAACCCTGAAATTTTCTGTGCAAAAATCTTTTCCCACCTTTGAGCCAGGTGTACCCTGTCTGTTGCCCACAGGCCTGGTGTTGTGTAAACTGACCCATGATCAAAAAAGCTGAAGTATGAGGAGAATATAATTAAAGTACATTTGTCTTAGCTAAAACTAATTGATTCTGTAAAATCTATTCAAGGGAGGACAAAGAAGAGCTGGTGACTAAACATACCCTCAGCTAGTCAAAGAAATTAAGACTTCCAGGCTATATATTTACAGTGGAATGAGAGCATAGAGTGGCATGGTGGAGTCTTCCAAAGCATTCAGCCCACGCTCAGACAGCCAGGTAAGCACATGTTCCTGCCTATTGCTTCCTATTTATTGGCTTCAGCTCTTCAGAAACATCTACCCAACGTGCAATAGAAAGCTAGGAAACTTAGATGCAATTTTGGCTATTTGAATTTGGAGCTCTCTCTTCTCCCACTCCTATCAGTATCGTACATTTATTTGAGGCAGTTATACAATATGTTTTTCAAGTCTCACTCATGGCACATGGGTAATGCATATCTTACTTTATTTCTGAAATATCAGCTCTGGACCCCTGAGGAGACAGTATGAATGACCATCAGTGTTGCCAGGCATGGCATTAACTGGGGGTCATGGCACCCGTCTTCTGTTCTGGATAAATCCTCTGCTGTATGACTCAATGGCATGACTCATACGTTACTTTCTGAAACAGGCTAACCATTCTCATCTTTATCTGGGTATTTCATTTGGGGTCATAATACTTTATTTTCAACTTTGTGAGCTACAAGTGCAAAGTTAACATTTCACTGTCTACACACATTTATTTACCTAATAAAAATGACACAACTACATTGCTAAAAATAACTCAGACAGAAGAGTCTCACCTCCCAGTTATTTAGTCTGAATTTATATCTTCATTATGACCACACAAATTTAAAATTATTTGTTGTTTTTTTCTTACTTTTCCAGTAAAAGAGTAGGTCCAGAATCAAATGCATTCATATATTAATGGGATTTACAGGTGTTTTTCCTACTCAATCTGTTACAGCATAGTCAGCCACAAAATGTGTGCATTTCAGTTGATCGTGGCTTGAGAAACATATAGCAGTTGCCGTATTTTAGAGTGGAGAACCACTAAATTCCCTCAGAAGTTGCAGCTGATAGAGAATACAGATAAGTTAATGACGCCAGACTCAGGGGACACATGACAAACAAAATTGCAGATGTGAAGCCTGGACTGAGTTGCGTGTGTTTCTTGGAAGCCTTTCAAAAGGTTGATTATAACCTGCAGTGCCTTGTGCTGTAGCCATAGAGAGGTACTTGAGTTTCAGTACGTGCTGGTGGCCTAAGGTTTTTTTCATCTTTTGTCTGAGGTAGGTGAGGAATATTTTAGCTTAATTTAACCTCAGATAGGGAGGGGCAATACTTTTCCTGTGTTTACTGATGTGGTTTGGGCCACGTTTCTGGAATCTGGCTCACACAGAGTCAAGGGTGATTTCAAGATGTCACGATACATCAGCAAAAGTAATTAGAGAAAGAATGCGAGCTGGCACTTGCATTAATGCTGCCTAGTAATTAATAGCATAGCTACAATCCTGCTGGCTCCTTTAACAATCTGCAGGCCTGGGCCAGAGCTTCTGCTTTCCTTTCTGCCTGCCTGACCTTGAGTAACTATGCCATCCCACCCTTTCGAGCAGTTGCGGAGGAGACTGTTTTGGCTGGAATTAGACAGCCCCAGATGGTACTCTAATACTCAACACCTGCTACGACTCCTTCATCTCTTGTTATCTCCTCCGCAGCTTTTATGCATGCCTTTTCACAGTTTGCTCAGTGGAGCAGGGAGCGGGAGGAAGGGAGAGAGACTGGCTCCAGGCGGATGCAGGGATGTGGCGTTGGCTCTGTGCTTCACCCACATACCAGCTGCAGCACAATGGGCACCCTGCAAGCCATGGGGTGGTAGCTCCATTCACTTAGTCATTTCTCTTGTGTGCTGGTCTAGGAGAGAAGGAACATTCGCATCTGAGCACAAACACATCATCTGGACACTGTGCCTCTTCCAGAACTTAAAGAGTTTTCATGGAGGTTTTTCCATCCTCCCTCCACGACTGCAGATTTTGAAGCCATTGTGAGTCACCATTCCTGAAAGACTGTTAATGAAACATGTTTATATTAGTTTTAATAAAAAGATCTCATCTATACAGCCCTCTTTTTAAATATCTGATACCTACCTGAAGGGTAGATACCTGAGGATATGCCTGCTGTTACTATGGCTCACGGAAGGAGATTGGAGTTGTAGCCCAGCTGCTTTATGAGGTAGTCACAGGAAAAAAAGATCAGCTTAGTGGACTGGACTTGTTTTGTAATTAAAATGTACTATTAAATCAGGCTCCCCAACTGCTACTTCCTGTAGGGCAAATACAGATCCATGGCTGGAACTAGTAATTAGCAAGATGTCAATCTGGTCCTCCTGACAGACCTGGTGTAGTGACTTGTCAAGGTCACGAGATTGATTTTATTTCAAGAGGCTATACATTTATCATTCCTCTTGACCAAACAGTGGCAGCAGAGCAGGGCAGATCCTCAGATACTGCAAACCAGCATAGCAACGCTGACACCATTTTACCCAAAATGAAAAGTTGGGTTAACCCTAAGCACCCTGGGTTTGGCACACAGCAGTTTGTGGGTGAAATGTGCCCTCGACCTCTAGACCTAACAGCAGTCTGAAAATGAACAGGCTGTCTGCTGGCAGTTGTGACTGACTCCCATGAACATCACCAAAAGAGTAGCAATCCTGGCAAACAAATCTACGTTATTAAATAGCAATNATCCTTTACTAGCTGATCCAAGTTTCTGATTGCTCGAGACAGCTTGAACAAGTTTCAATCAATAAATTAAGAAATGCGTTCAGAAGAAATTTGGCACAAGAGCTTCAGTTCCATTGGAAAGCGGTCATTGTCTGGTTTTACCATTCCCAGTACATGAGATGGTGTGTGAAATGGTAGAATTTTTTACATAGACAGAGCAATACTTTAGTATGAAGAAACACTAAAATAACAGGCTTCAAGATCTGCTCAGGGTAAATTTCTTTAGACCATGGGGTTTGTCATTTTTGAGCATTTTACAAATCCTTTATGGGAAAAAATATATTCCCTCCATACATTACAGCTCCAAATAAAATATTCTGCACAGACTAGGCTGTTAAATAATATCTAGTGTATGCTTATATAAAATAGGAAAGCCATGAAAGGATTGTCAGGTGTTATTATTCCAAAATCTCTATTTTATTTACCTCAAAAATGACTGTAGCGTGCCATTTTAAGACATCCCTGCTGGATTTAATGAAGATTACTTGTTGATGAGTGTTGATAGTATATGTCACTGTACAGACATACAAATGTAGAGGTCAGCTAATTTACTCTCTCTTTCTGAGATTCTTGTCAGGGTAAATTGCTGACTCCCATCACTAACTATGATGGAAAAAAGAATCCAGCCACAGCTGCAATAGAAGATGTTTTACTTTCCTGGAGAAGGTAGCTGGGCAAGTTACTTTTTGTTATCTTTCCCGACCAGGGTAAATTCCTGAGGCAGAGTTTCTCTCCTGGAAACAGACACTGGTCTTGGACTGAGTTCCTAGAAGGAAGAGATTGCCTTGTAATCCTCTTTATTTCAGGATAAGTATGCACTTGCAAATAAAGCATGTTGTACTTAGAATTCCATAGATGGGATCCATTTGGCTAAACTATGCTACGGATATTTATTTGCACTGTAGATACCAGTTTCTGAGCTAGTGACTCTGGAGTCCTTTAGGGTCAAGAGAAAAATAGATGGTGCTAACGCATAACTAATCTCGTCCTAAAGCAAATGTGAAGGCAGGTCATGACATCCTTAACATGTAGGAATGGCATCCTTAAATTGTAGTATACATGAGAAATACATGAAATAGGATTACACTTGGAGAAATAAGACTGAGTTCATGTACTTATTTTACAGGTCTTCAAAGTGAAATGAAATCAGGTCCTTCTGAACTGTTAGCACTAAAGCACTCATGGTCCTCCAGGGCCCCCTGGTCTCCAGTCACAGTTTTGACATCTCCACACACTCTTGCACTAAGGCATGGATCCCATGAACTTCTACGGGAATTCCCATTGTTAAGAACTGACATCCGTGTGATGTCATTAAAACATTTTAAAAAATTATTTCAAAGATGCTGTCAGATTACATCCATGTTACCCAGGTCCACTGAAATAAAAAATGGTCTCCCATTTATACAGGCTTTTGCTTAAACACATTTCAATCACACGCTGTTGTTCCAGTTTCTGTGACAAAAAAAATCCATGATGATGGGTGATACATGTTTGCCTTTCAATCAAGTTAAGTCGGTTGAGCAAGGTTAAGATTACTGGAAAGACTAATACACTTGAAGGCTTGTTATGTGTTATCACTGAAATCACATGTGAGATACAAGCAGCTCCTGGAAAGTCTTTGTGAATTTCCGGAACAGCTTGATAGAAGTTACCTTACATTTAGCTTACAGCCCAAGCCAAGATAAACCTATCTTTCTGGAGGTATTTCTTTCCACGCTTCCATATATACTTCACCTTTTCACTTTGTCATGAATTCATTACGTTCAAGGACCTCAATATCTGAAGATAACTTCCACAGTGTCAATAGACTATTCGTTGCCATGTGAAACTCACCTCGGCTTATGCCGATAGATATCTGGGAGCTTCTTCTTATGCTTGTTCAGTTGCATAATTTTATCACATTTTTGGCATATATTTTTAGTATTTATAATAAATCTTGTCTTTATAAGTACATTATTATGCTTTTCACCTAACAATGATTTCCGATTTCACTATTTGTTTTTATCAGCTGAGGGCATGCCAAACAAGATTGCTTGCTTCTGCATTACTGATAGGTCTGTGAGCAAGCTCGTTGTCATGTACTGTCATTAGCATGCAGAAATATTTCTTAATTCTTCTGTGTATTATGCTAGCAATTTACTTTATCCAAACTGTTATTGAACTGGATTTTGCTGATACCACTCAATGTGTCCATACAACATGCTTGTATTGCTGTTTTCCCTCCCAGTTCTGTACATTTTAATTTGTGCTTTCTGTCCTTCCCTGATTTTGGGGGTGATGAATGTAGCCATATCTGTAAGTTCACTGAATAAATTGTTCAGTCCTCACTGGCTTGGTAACTTAATTGGCTTTCAGTATGTTTGGAGCACTTACAAAACAAAGCATACTGGCTGGATCTAAAGCAATTTCATCTGTGGTTTGGCTTTTCAGAATGTGAAGATGTAGAAACTTGCTAAAATGAAGGTGAAGTTGTCAGCTCTGAAGGCCAATAAGGCTAATTCAAAAGCATGCTTTTAGTTCCTTAGATACCCTAGGTGAAGATGACTTCTGTTCTTTGGGTGCTTTTTTTTTTTCCCCAAGGTTTCTGTAAATTGGAATGCCTCATGATTATATCCCTTGAAATGTGCGTCTACTTGGTTTTAAAGTGCCTATTGTGGCTTGTTCTTACAACTGAGGCATGATGCATGCTACTTGCAAAATGTCGAAAAACTCACTGGTCTAGATGTCATACCTCATTTCATTGTTGCCCTTGGTGACTGACACAACTAATACCTTGTACTAACATACCACTGAGTTACTGAACATTTTGATTCCTCTTTAGTGTAAGACTTCTTCCTCTTTTTTTTTTTTATTTCTTTATTTCATGGGTTGTCATATTTTAATCTTTTTTATCTTATTGTAATGTTTTTAGTAGCAAAGCATTGGAATTACATGTATGGAATTCTGCATCTTTTAACCGAATGTATATTGTATTTTAGTAGCATGTCTTTCTCTAAGTGTCCTCTTTTGATTATCATAAGCTGCTGCTCATTTACTGTCTTGAAAGAATTCCATGAAAGTCGTCATGAAAGAGAATACTTAATTTATCTAATAATGGTTGGGCAAATCCTGAAATGCCTAACAAGTCCATAAAACTGCTATTTTTAATCTTCGCCTCAAGATATTCTCCTCAATCAGAGTAACTTCTGGATTTACCCAGGCATTAACAGCTTGCACATTTGCATTCATAAATACAGGCTGGTGGTATACATGCTCCAATGTGTATTCTAAAAATAGTGATTTCAGTACTGAAAGCTTGTCTGCTCTTAATTAATAGGATGAAGTTCCTGAAAGGGCAATGAAAGAACTGAATTAAAAGGAAAAAGTGTCAGTCTTTCAAAAGGGAAGAACATACAGCAAGTGCACCAATTGATCACAAATAGCTGTCTGTCAAGTACTTCCAGCACCATGAATGTTTTCTTGTAGATCACAAAATAGCAATGTCATGATAAATTATAATATACACACTGTTCACTCTTCACTGAACTTGGCTGGCACTTAGGTCCTTCATTCCAGCTCAGGATCAATCCTCTTCAGGTTAAAGAGCTGTTAAAACTCACTGTTTGTTTAGAAACAGATTAATGATATCCCTCCTGTGTTCTTAGAGGCAGACTTTATTCAGCCTAGTGTGAATTATTAAAAATGCTGGCCTTGATGCTCTGGCTGAAAGATCAAAGACATAAAATCAGCCAGCTTTGACATAAACCAGATGCCATATTTTAGATTCAGTTCCATTTGATATAGATTCTTTATCTACATGGTTCTACTGATAAAGTCACAGCATATGAGAGATAAGAAAATTAAAAAGGCTGTGACTTTTGCATAGACTGCACTATATGTGATACAGCTGGAAAACAGCATAGCTAACAGACAAACAAACAAATTTGATTTTTTCTTTCCAATCATCCACTTACCTCTTTTTCACCTTTTGTAAACAACAACGGATTAAGTGTGAAGAGATTACTTGAGATAAAGGCATATAATTTCTTTGTCTGGCACTGCCACACTGCGTCATCACTATCATTGCAATGTTTCCCAGTTTGTGCCTGATATCCTTCTTCATTCGTGAATACTTTCATGTCACCTTTTCCCAACACTTGCCTGGAGTTGGTGTCAGTGACTCTAGGAGCTCTGCTGTGGCTTGGCCTCTTGTCAAGCTATGTCAATATTGCGAATAAAGCAGAGCTAGAGAATTATCTAAACCTGCTGCCTGACTAGCCGTGCTCACACTACGCAGCATTTGGCCCTGGTGTCCTCTGGGTCCCACACAGTTCTTTTGGCCCACAGGATTACTCCTTGTGTACTTTTTTGGTTTTCAGTTCAAGGTATCTGAAATAACGTGACCAGTGTTTTGCAAAGCACCAGTAGCATCAACAGTAAGAAACTGAGGTGAGGATACAACAGTGACCAGGATAGGGTTAGAGGAGGAGGTAAGGTGGAAAAAGCCGAACCTTACACAGTGTTGACCATACTGCCTAATGGATTCCTAATGCAGTGCTGTAGATGTTGCCTTCTTCTGTGCTCCTTTTGTCCTGGAGCTTTGTGAATACATGCACTGTGCTGGCCCTAAAAGTAATAATTTAGCTCTTTATTGTCTCATATATATTGATTTAACTCAGAAAAGAACCTCAACATATTACTTTTCCTTCTGTCCTGGCAGGTTTAGCTCCAAAATAGAGCCTTAAGCTGAAAGGAATGCACTGTTATTAGTCGGTTCCGGTTGCCAAACAAGAAACCATTATTATTACTCTTTCATTCATCTTTGCCCATGCTGCTCCAAAACGGGGTCTTCTGGCAGTGTTATTTGAGAAAACTTTTGTCTTGATATCTGAACCTCCCAAAGGACTCTACTATGAGTCACAGCTCCTGTCCTGTCCAGCCAGGCCAGCCTGCTAACATGGGTCTCTCCTGAATTTGGGACCGTACCTGCATCTTTACAACTGCCTTTCCTAAACCACATCGACATATCTGTTAAAATCTGCATTCCTCTTTCTTCTCATGCTGTGTTCATTGCTCTGGGAAATCAAAGTTTTCCCAGGTAAGAATTTTTCTTGTTCATCGCTCTCTCTTGGTGTGCAGGTGGTGGGACCCCCACAGCTGCACAACCCTCCGTCTTCTTTGTTCCTCAGGCTCTTCCTGTACTTTCCGCTCATTCATGTGCACATTTTTAAAGAGTTGCAGTGCATTTAATCCCAGCATATGGTCAAACATGGGAATCCTCGCGCCACTTGAAGCCTCTTCAAGATGGAGGTTGACCAGAAGTGAATGGCTATGGGGGCTGTAGCCTTTCCCCCACCACCGGTGCTGGTGGTGTGGTACAACCCCCTGCTTCACGTGGCGTGGTGGGTTTGCAGCTACGTTGCTCTCCCATTTTGTTCACAAGAGCATCTGCCAGAGGGAGTGTGTGTGTCATTGAAAGTGGATTGGGCTAAGAGCATTACTTTTATGCTCCCAGAAGGGAGGACTGAGGGTAAAGAAGAAAGTGTGCAGCCTGCAAAGCATACCTCTTCACCTGCGAGCAGAAATTTTTCCTATAATGGAGCCATTACCAAAGCTCAATAGAATATAGTTAAGTGAAAAATCTGCATGTCTGTGTGTGTTCAGAAAGCAAGCAAGCAAGCAAAAATGCCCTTTTGAGAGAAATTATTCAGTGCCCACAGCAAAGCCACTAAAAGCAACAAACGCTTTCCTGTGATTTCAGAAAATGCAGGTCTCTCCACCCTTCTGTACTGTCAGGTTGATTTGTGACAGCCCACTCTGCTGACATCTTGCCCATTGCTACTGACAGTTTTTCTGGACTGAGCAGTCAGTAACGAGAATTGCAAATTCTACCGGCCAGGAGGCAGCTCCATCCTCTGGCTGGGAGCATCTCTGCTCCAGGGCTATTCAGCTTCAGCGAAATCTGCGACAGATCACCCCATGGCTGCCTCTATGACCTAGTAGTATGTGTCAACAAATAAATGTTTAAGTAAACTATGAGCAACACATTCCTCAGTCTATTGCAGGGCTAGCATCAGTGCCAGTAAATTATACACACGCAGAGTGAAGACAGTCAGACTTTAAGGGTCACATCTTCAAGGCGCTTTCAACTGACTGCTTAATCCAGATGCTTAAGTATTTGATGCCAGTACTTTTATCTTTGCTTTCTTACACACTGAACTATTTGTGCTTACAAGACAGGATAACATTGCTATCATATTGCCTCAAAAAATATATGCGTTTATAATCAGAGTAGAATTCTTTTCTGACTGAACCCAGAATAATAGAGTAGAACTTGAAACTTTAATTTTAAATTACTTTAAATTATTTTAGTGTCAGTTCACTGCTAAGTCAAGAAATATATCCTGACATCCCACATATCAACTGCACATACTTTTAAAATATTTTCACTGTACTAAAGCTGATACATTGGTAATTCTTTGAATTGTTCATAGGGTCAAATCCTATAAAAATAATCAAAACTGTTTGTGAGACACCAAAAATCTGAAGCATCTCTTTATTTGTAGGATAGATGTAGAAAATCTATAAAAGCCTTATGTGTGAGAATTTTTTAAAAACTCTCTGAAATAGGCCAACATCCAAGCTGAAGCAGAAGCAATGAAAGAGATTTGGCAGATAAATAGAGATGACAGGTGGAAAGAGAGAAAGGGAAAAGAAATTGATCAGTTATAAGTGAAATGTAATTGGCAATTCTCCATGACATCTCTGTTGAATACCCTTCAACTGTGGTTTGTCTTGCTCGTCTATTAAGCCTCACATGCTCATCTGTGTACTCTGTAGAAATAGGCCTGCCAGGAAGACTTGCACCAGGAATCAATACATATTTCTCCCTCTTTGTGCACGATATATATGTATGTGTACATATGTATGCACACACATGTGTGGAATTATATTCCATTTCACACCAGAAAGCAAGGAATCCCAATAAACTCAGTGACAGTCCACTTATTTGCTTATTCCAGTTTTTCTCAATTTTTTCCATTTCCTATGCAGTTCTAAGCTGGATGTCTAGCTTCTGTAGGATTTGTGTGGATGTGGAAATTTGTTAAGGATGTATGAAGGTGCTACTCTAAAGGGTAAGAATTCCATTCTAAACAAATATGCAAAATATGAACATTGTGTGTTTTTTTTTCAAAATGGAGACACTATTGTAGACTGGTTTACTTGTTACTTGTTTACAATAGGAAAGGAATGCCCTTTTTCTCAGGGAAAATGCACATATGTGCAGAAGAAGGCGAAAGAAAAAAAGGTCAAAGTCTCCCATAAGAGTTCCTCACAGCACTTTACATCAGTCTTTCATGGGTTGATGCTCCTCTTTCTGTATTGGTTTCCCAACTCTGCTTATACTATTTATAATAAAAAATAGCTGCTAGAAAATATGATGAAAGATAAAGAGTGATTTTAAAGCAGTTCTGCAAAGACCTGTTTATATTTTCTGTCACATAATTTTTCAGAAGAAAAAAAAATAAAATACTTCCAATAAACTATAAAATGTGGTCCTTCCGCTGAAGTATGAAGCAGGGCTGTAAGTTCAAGAAACACTGCACACATTTTAACCTCTTCATTCCTGAATTCAGATTTTTTCTGATCACGATATCTGTGGTGCTTTATATCCACTGCACCATGCTGTGCTGTATCAAGCATTACCACCCCTAGAGAAAAGTGGTCGAAAACCATTATGTCAGTATTTTCTGTATTTAAAATATTTCTGTCTTATTCTGTCATGTGCAGTTAATAAAAAAGGGATATCAAAACCGAAGTGAACTTTACGTTTGCTCCTGCAAATCTGCCGTTTTCATGCCAGCTAAAGCAGCACCACCCAGGAAAGGGCTGTAGGCTCACCTCAGTCCCTAGGGACTGAAACACTCATCTTCTCCCTGTTTCCCAGGGGTTACTTTAATCATTATCTGGGCAATAATTGGTGAAAGGAAGGGAAAAGATTAACTTCCATCATTCCCACAGAGGTTACTGACCCTTGTGAAAACGATGTTAAGAAGCCACAGAGGACTTAGACTTAGTTAATATAATGTTGTTTGGGCTCCTGCACTAGCCCTGCTTGGCATGGTGTGTGCTCCAGGACCGTGGGATATCACCCTATCATCTGTCTGGGTGGCCCTTCGTTTAGGAGAAGGCTTTGGCCACAGCTGAAACACTCCCTTCTCAGTCATTTTAAGCTTGTAGTATTTTCCTCAGAAAAACATGTACAGTGTTTGAAGCAATGTACAGTGGCCCTGGTATTTGGACTGATTTTTTAGCCTGCCCACAGTACTGTTAGGGCAGCTTTAAAGTCATAGAATCATAGACTAGTTTGGGTTAGAAAACTGTCAGATTAGAGGTTCCTGTGACTTTTCCAAAATTTAGGTTGTAATTAATATGTCAAAAATGCTAGCAGACAATCCATCCTCTTAATGGGTTGAGGCTACAGCCTGGCTAAAGTCTTGCACCTACACCTGCTTTTAGTTCCATATAGGCTGGATCTAAAGCTTGATGCTGTGCTGCAAGGAGAAAAAAAGTCACCCAAACTGGGTAAAAATTATCAACTGGATTTTCACATCAGACAAGAATTGACAAGCTGAAATCAGAACTGTGCTTTAAATATAAAATGCAAATACAGTGCTTGCAATGAAGAATTTAACATGCCTAATTTCAGTCCAGAGTTAAGTTTGCATAGTAATGTTCAAGTTGATTGGGAACACAAGGCTGTCTAAATCTGTGTACAAATTCATGATGAATGAGGATCAATTGACCCAGGAGGATGCAACTGCTACCACTATAAAGTTTGTTGGATGTTCGTCAGAAAAGACAAGTTGTTTTCTGACTTTATTTGAGATTAACCATAAATATGACATATCACCTGCTATGGTGTAAATCCTCAGGAAAGATCTGTGGAATGCAGGCATCTAGTTAGTGTAATCAGTCATCAGGGGTTACTTTTGCTCTGTGCAAACAGGATAGAGAGAACATTTGTCTGGCAATGAACCCCACAGTTTATAGAGGCACTCTTACGTGCCAGTTATCATTTTCTCTTTTATCTCTACCCCAAACCCAAGTAATCTTCCCAAGAAAACCTTCCTGAACATATGTTACTTGTTCTTACTTGTCACTGACTGTTGCTCACAAAGGCCATCAAATTTTCTCAAGAACAAGAGTTGTTTATCAAATCCAACAAATGTCTGGGCACATGCAGAGTGTTTACTAATGACTGTGCAGTTGTTCGGTAACAGAGAATTCCAACAATATCACGTGAGAAGGAAATCCTTAATTATTTTGGCCACTCATAATTAGTTTAATGATCTGAGCTTACTTGGCTGATTAGGCTGTGGTAAATGGGTCTAACATGTTTTGGCTTCTTCATTGATTTTTAAAGAATTCCATGTAATGTTAACATTTGACAAGTGATTACTCAGAGCCTTCACAATGTGTGGAGAGATATTCACATCCTTTGGCTACCCTTCTCTGCAAGCAGATTTTAGATAAACATCCCATAGCAGCACCACAGCTCAGAAAGGTTCTGTTTCAAGTCTTCTGCTTTTTATTTTTATTATGTGGGAAGTAAAACATAGTGTTACACCAAAAAAAGTGACACATAAAGCTTCCTCATTATGCAGTTCTTCTGTTTATGAGATATTTAAGGTTTTTGTACAGTTAGCTGTATTGCATTCATAGTCATGCATTCAATAACATGCTACAAACTAAATTGGTGATCCCTTTTACTTTCTTTTTCAGCGTCTGAAGAAACGTTAAACATTTCTTTGACTCAGCTGTGAGAGTGAAGGGTAGGAAAGGAAACCGAGTACATTACCATTACGCACAACTGCTGCCACCCTCACACTAGCCAATTCTCCTAGTCATGAAACAGCAGTGGGGCAGGTTTGTCCATCTGGCCCTACGTCCACACAGGGGCACTGATTGCCAGTACACAAAGCAGCACAGAACTCCTGCTGTCAGATGTTGACTTCCTCTCATCCTGCTCACTTAATTTCTTGTGCCTTCTTTAGGGAAAAAAAAAAGCCCGCTGTATACTCCAGATCCACATTTATTTGATCAAAAGACATAGCTGACAAATGACTGAGATCTTATCAGAGGTTTAGGATCTGTATTTTTTCCCACTTGGCTGATGTCGGAGCTCTAGATTTCTTTTAGCCTACTTGCAAAAAGCTTTGTGTTCAGTTCTTGTGTGTAGCGTTATAAGTCATAATTATTTAGACTGCAACAGACTTAGTTCCAGATGCTTCCTATAGTGCAGAAACTTCCTGTTCAAAAGCAATCTTTCATGAGCAATTTCTACAGAAGCATGCTGTGTGTGCTATATCTGTAACATATCCGAGTACTGCAAAACAGCAGGTTCACTTGTAAGGACACTGGGCCACCTCCAGGAAGTCATCCTTCAGCCTTTACTGCAGCCCCTGGCTCTGGGTGCTTCTTGATAGGGTTTTAGGAGAATTTCATTAATTTCTCATGCTAAATTTCTGACTGCTACACGGGTGGTAGCAGCCTTCTTTATGCCAGTTGTTGCAACACTTTCAGTTCTTCTTAGAAAACAGAAACAAGATTTGCTTTGATTTCAAAACTTCTCTTTTCTCTTTTACCATATATTCACGTGAAGATTTTTTCAGCCTCCTTTATTATGTTGATTCTTTGCTAAGTCCTGCTGTTTACACCTAATGTCCTGGATCTTCTAACTTACAGGGGTGCAAGGCAGGCAATTGGTAAAGCCATTTTCAGAAAACTGTGTGTACCACCGGACATGACACACCTGGTATTTGTGACCTTCAAAAGCCTTGCCTCAGTGACTGCCTAAATCTGTGGGGGCTTTAAGTTCAAGATGGAAAATCTTATGTTTCCAGGGATCCTCAATTTCCCTTTCTGCAGCAGTCTCAAAACATCTCACACTCAGGGAGTCCAAACAGCTTAATCCTTGTGTTGCCATAACGTGCCTTTGGGCTGCACGGACCAGGAGTTCATCTGCTGTTGCTGGGAAGCAGCTTCAGAGCACGGGTAACATATCCACAAGATTAGGCTCTACATAAAACACAGTGGCAGAAAGTGCTTTTATTTAAAACCAAAAGGCAGGAGGAGCTATGAAAGTGCAAGTTCCTCAGCTACAGCTGAACAGTCTCTAGAATCACTATTGGACATGTGGAATATTTTAATGGCCTCTGCCCCAAGCCACTAAAGGACACGCTGCCCACCTCTGAGGAGGATGCCATGAAGACTGCTCTCCTGCTAACTTCTGAGGGACATCTTTAAAGATTAACTGGGTGAAAGATGGAATAGCCCTTTAGCCTAATGACTGGAACACTAAGGAATAAGGGACCTGGTCCCCGGAGCCTGGTGCATGGGTTGTTTCTGTGTTTTTACAGAAGCACAGAGCAGAGACCAGAGGCCAGGACTCCCCCTGACTGACTGCCCGCTTCATGGCTGCTGCTCAGCCTTCCTTCGCTCACTCACTCCGTGCAAAGATCTACACGTCTGTCTGATCTTTCCCTCCAACAGACACAGTATATGCTTACAGAGCCGATGTATGTGTGTGCACGTACACTTACCATGCACACACATACTCAGGCGTGAGCACTGGCGGCTTCCTTGTCTTGTCAGACAGGAAATGTTTTGCTCAGCTCAAGTCAGCAAAAGCAGGAACCATGACTGCGGACTTATTAATAAATAAAGTAAAATGGCAAAAGGAAAATTTTAGTCTGGTCACCCAACTGAGAGAGAAACAATACAGTCACTAATCTAGCACTTACACTGAAATGGAGCCAGGTGCGCTGGAGTCTGATTTCTAACCCGTAAGTGTTAACTATATAAAATTTAGGTTTATATTTATTAATGTGATTTAATCATCAATTGAATGACTGTATTAACCTTAGAATTTGTTGCTATTTATACTGGAGGAGTCTAGATAACTTCTTTGTGTCAGATAGCTAGCTGCTTGCAGATCCTTTTTCTACTAGTAAGTTAAATCATTTGCATTAGGACAGTTTATATACTGTCTTCCAAAACATACACGCTCATTAGAGGGACAAGAGGCACGCTTGGCATGAGGCTGAACGTGTGGAACTGCCAAGGCACTCACCAACATCCAGAAGGTTTTTGAGCCAGAGGAACTCAAAATAAACTCAGTCGAGATGCCAGCAGGCCCTGTGCTTGGTGGTTATGGTCAACAGTCAAGGCATGGGGATGGCTCTTCCTCTGAAAAGTGGGTTCAAGTTGTTTTTCATCTGTGAAAAACATCCAGTGAAAACTAAACTGCACAGGCAGCCCCTTTCTGTTTTCTATTTATCAGGTGCTGGGGTTATTTAAAAAAAAAATTCATATCACTTTCTTCTTGTGCCATAATATCTATGGCCCTCATTACAAGTCCCTGTAATAGGGACAGCTTGGTAGGACCACTAGCTACTTCAATTAGAGAAGACAGAACGTGTCAGAAAAAAAACCCGGGGGAAAATGGGCTGAAACCCCTGCTCCAGGCCTGGTTTTAGTCTAGCGGTGTTTTTCTGGATGGCAGCAGACTGCTCTGTCCCCTCTGGATGCCTGGGAAGTCCCTTTCCTCCTGCCACTGCTGAAGTTTGGCATGGTGCCTCTTGGCTGCAGCCTCTGCCCCGCTGCCCACGCCGTCCTCTCCCCCTCTCACCCCGTCTGCCCGCTCTTTCCTGGGGATGCTGGCTGGCAGCCGTCCCCCCCCATCCCTCGGCACAGACCCCTGGTGCCACGGGCAGGTCACGGAGCCCTCTGTCTCTGTGGCTGCCCTGGCGAAGGAGCTGAACAAGTGGAGCCAAGGAAGGAAAGGGCAGGCTACAAGGCAAGGCAGCGGCAGTGTGGCTGGGAGCCCGGCTTTAGGTCTTTGGCCAATAAAAGCATTAGTAATAGGAGACTGGGGATGGTTAATCACAGAATCACAGGGTTGGAAGGGACCTCTGGAGATCATCTAGTCCAACCCCCCTGCCAGAGCAGGGACACCTTAGAGCAGGTTGCACAGGAACCATCCAGGCGGGTTTTGAATGTCTCCAGAGACGGAGACTCCACCACCTCCCTGGGCAGCCTGTGCCAGGGCTCTGCCACCCTCAAGGGAAAGAAGTTCCTCCTCATGTTTAGGTGGAACTTCCCATACTCATGTTTGTGCCCATTCCCTCTTGTCCTGTCACTGGGCACCACTGAAAAGAGCCTGGCCCCATCCTCCTGACACCCACCCTTTCAGTATTTGTAAGTGTTGATAAGGTCCCCGCTCAGATGCCTCTTTTCCAGGCTAAAGAGCAGTTAAGGGATCAGGCAGGCCTGGAACATGGCTGCAAGACAACTAGGAGCTGGGACCAGGACTGGGAGAGAACAGGAGACAGGGAGCAGGCTTGGGAGGCAGTGGTGGACAGACAGGCCACCTGCTTCTTGTCCTAACGTCCACCCCCAGGTATTGCAGGCTTTTTGCTTTCTTGGTCTTCTCTGACCACATTTTCGTCTTGCCCATTTTTGTCATGCTGACAAGACGAGCTGACTGTGTCCTGCTGGCTAAGCAGCAGCCTCCTCAGATCAGCCCCCTCCCAAGCATCCTAACTACCCAGCCAAAACATCCACATTTGGTGTAAGATTTCCTGGAAAACCAAGTGTCCTGAAGCAACTACTGGGTTACACTTGTATAGCAGATGGACTCATATTACATCTGTGTGGCCTCCTGCAAGTTTAGTATCCTGGATGGTGCCTGGTAAAGAGTTGCTCTGGCCAGATGTGGTCTATGATTCAATTTTGGGGCTACACTTGACTGATGGATGTGGCAATGGTTTTCAGTAGGTATTTGTGGTTAATGGCTGGAGAAGGTTTGGTAGCTTTGAATACACTGAAGAGAAGCAATGTGAATCTCTTTCACTGGGTCTAGCATCTGTCCCAAGCTATAGAAATCACAGAAAGGGCCACAGAAGAATTGCCCAGACCTTCAGGGTCTGACTGACATTGTGCTGTCTTTGTGGTGAGCATCATAAAAAAGTAAGATTAACCAAACCAGATCAATCCAAAGTGCCTTCTAGCCAAGTGTACTTTCTCCAGCAGTGGCCCACAGTGAATGCGTTAGGAAGAGAATAAGAACAAAACCAGGAGGAAGAAATTTAGAGGTCCCTTGTACTGCCTTACATCCACATGAGACATAGTTTAATCCCACATTGCAAAAATATCACATAAGGGATGGGAAAGTGGCAACTATTTTGATTGTGACCTGTGAGATTCCTGAAACTAGGGACGGATGGTGACAATGATGAATAAGGGCCAAAAAAACTCCCAAGACTTTCCAAAGAGAAGAATGAGGAGAAGAAATCAGGAGGTATTGTCCCACATATGGTCTTTTCATGTTAATGTCTTTTGCTGCTGCTTTTGAAAATATGAGTTGACTTCTTCAAAGCAAGATTCGGTGTTGTATATATCCATAGGTGCTCTTTTCCAGCACCTGTAAACAGTGATTATCCGCTAGTGAGATGGTATTAGTCAGTGTTTTGCAAACCGGTATGTCTCACTTACCACAGTTCCTCCCTGCACTTAGGATGGAAAATAACTATGGTAACTGTTGCCTCTGCTGTCAAGCGCTGCCTTTTGGAGTAGTGCTTATTGTACACTGTCTCCTGTGCTGAACGTATCCATACGTGCTCCCTATAATAAATAAGCAGGGAAACAACATGTAAAAAAACATTCCAGTCATGACTGCAAGGGGACCGCAAAGTTCATGACCATTAATTCTGCCTCCTCAAACATTTCTTGCATTAAAAATTGAATGAAGTGATGAGCCAAGGAGGGCTTGTGAAAAGCTTATCAGGAATAAATATTTAGAAAACTTTGCTATTATAGCATCATTCCTGACAAGTTTATCTTAAAAACTCTTGCTTTATACTATCTTTCAGCACAGAACTTGCACAAAAATGGACATTCAAAGTGGTTTCATCTGAAGTGTATTCAGGCTTTCCATATGTGTTTCCAATGTTTCCCTAGACACCACTTTGAACTATTTAGGAAATCTCAAGGGCGGTGTTTGTTTAAGATTGGTGAACAGAATGGCACTGCAGCCTGGGAACTACACAAGTGAAAGAGAAATACTGTCCTCACGAAATACACTGTGGATGCCTTGAATTACTTTGTATTATAGCTGATGCTAAAATTAGCAGTGGAGTGTTATTGTTTTGGGAGCACGGGGAGTGTGTTGTAGCACAAGCAGAGCTCTGGCGACAGCACCCAGGACTGGCCAGGACGGAAGCTCCCACTGTCCTCTCTGCCTGGAAATGCCTTGTTTCTCTTATATTCCATAATTTTAAAGAAGTATTACTTTTACCCTGCATCAAAAATACAAAGCGCCTCATTTTTTTTTCTTCCAGCACAGTAAAAAAGCATCATTATTATTGTGTGCTTAATGCTTTAGTCCTTGCAAACCCTGTTGTGAGTAAACACTTCTCATATAAGCAAAGGCTGCAAGGACTGGTCCTCACATGAGCAGAGCCACTTCACACGGATGAAAAGAAACTTTGCATTTTATTTGAACCTTCCAGCAATGGCTTGTTATTCATAGTATCACCCAAATTATATAAAGACAAAGAAAGAAAGAGTGTTTTCTCCCAGGTTGTCATAACTATTTATTTGTTATGTTTTTCTTTCTAAAATAAAGAAAACTGTGGCTAGATCTTTCATCCCAAAGGCATGTTCCTACTTCTAGCTGTGCTCCAGCCCTCCTGTGCTTGTATGTCCCCAGACTCCTTGGGAACATGGAAACAGAGATTTTTTTTATTTAAAGAAACAGGAAAATGCTAAGGAGATGATTGGCAATGGTCCCTGTGTTTTTATACAAGAGAAAGAATGGGACAAATAAGTGCAACTGCAGCTTTGCCCATCATCTGGAAGCAAATAACGAATGCCTAGCTTTATACTTCAGACATCCCAATTGTATTTCCAGTTCCTTCTTTCTCTGGCTTTACTCACAGGCACAGATAGGGGCAGGGCTGGGGCCACCCCATTATGCCTGTTACCTGCTTTGACAGC
Organism: Rhinoptilus africanus; assembly: GCA_013400135.1. Lineage (NCBI taxonomy): Eukaryota > Metazoa > Chordata > Aves > Charadriiformes > Glareolidae > Rhinoptilus > Rhinoptilus africanus. The sequence goes on from VXBO01012522.1 coordinate 119,560, forward strand.
CCCTGTACCAGCTGTTAAGCCAAATGCTCCCATGGAGTTCTCTGATCTCTTCCATGTGGGCAGACACTGTCCTATCTACATTTTCACTATGACTGGTCAGGACTGGTCTTGCTACAAAGTCAGTTTCAGATCAGCCCTTCTTTTGTGTCTGTCTGCTCCAGTTTTATGGATTCTTTCTACACAGAGAGTAGGTATGGTGCAGGGAAGCTGGCCAGAGCGGGGCTTTCTCTTCACAGGGAGCAGTGCATGTACAGTCCATCACTGTGCCACCTAACTCAGAGCATGCCAGGGAAAGCAGAAGTACTCACTAAGCGGAATGTTTGTGAGCCAATTCCAGACATGACATGTAAAGCAAATCTTGTTCATTGCAGAGTATTAGCCTCTCTTACCAGCATGTTGTCCTGCCTTCACAGGTAGCAGCAGATGTAGGTGGGCTTGCAAATCAGTCTATAAGTGAATGGAAAATCAGGTAAGAGGAACCTGGGTGTTTTGCAGTGTAGGTCATTGTATTCAAACATCTCCAACAGTGCAACAGAAGTCAAACAGCCAAGCAGAAAATCCTTTCTTTCAGGAGTCTCCCCTCAGCACTATACCCTTGTTGCAGGTAAACATCTTTCCCTTAAAAACAACTTTGAGTCAGAGATATTTTGAGTTTGGTGCATGCAGAGAAGCTCTGGTCAGTTTTCTACTATACTTTAAAATGCTGTTCTTCCCCTTAGGCCCCCCGAACTGCCTGCTCCACTTCTCTGACAGAGGGTGCCACTAGGGCGGGAGAGATGCGTAGCAGGTCCAACCTGCTTATGCCTACCACAAATACAGAGATGCTGGCTGCAGGCGGCAACACACAATAGGTCTGCTTTAAACTTGGTTCTCCTAGGTCTCCAGGGGTTGTGCAAATATTTGCTTTGCTCCACAGTATCGCGGCACTCCCTGAGTTTCTGCTCTGAATGGGCCCAAAACGCTCAAAACAAGTTCAAGTGAAACTGCCATTCTTCAGGTGGGTTTGCACTGAAACCACATCAAAATACATGGTCATTGTTTCACAGAGGGTTGTGGAAAGGTATATTTAGAAAAGCTAAAAAAGGCAGTGACATTTGCCAAACTGTGGTATTAAGGGCCACTTTATACTGGATGATGGATCCAGAGCTCACATGCATTATGATGAGCAAAAATACATGCTGTCCATAATAATTCAGCATTATTTTCAAGACATGCTCTTTCATCCTACACCATTCAGCTTAAAGATGTGAAACCTTCAGGAGACGTCCTGACCCACCCTCACTCCTGTCAGTCCAAACGCCTGTTGCAGTGTCAGCCATCCTCCCTTCGTAGAGCAGGACTGGGGCCACAGCCGAAACTCAGGCTTGGCATTAATGTTATCAGAGTATTACATGGGAGGAAGTGTTGCAGATGACAAGCCGTGATTATGTTTGCTAAAACACCAGGGCTGGAAACAATGATTGTAGAAAAGAACAAGATTAGCGGCACAGAGCGACGAGATTAGCACTTGCTGAGCTGCTGTAGCTCAAAGCTGCTAAATCCCCTTGCTACCCACAAAACAAACTCAACTGTTGGAGACTTGACTTAAAACTATCCGGTCCTGTCACCTCAGGTGAGCTCAGAACCTATGTGCTTTGCTTGCACTGGGGCAAACTTACATTTAAATTACAGTGCTTATATTTTTCCTAAACCCTTACATTTTTGCTAACACACCTCAATCCCTCTTTTCAGGAGACACCTTGAGTAGAGTTCAGAAAGGATTTAAAATTCTTTTGAAAACAGGACACATACATCAAAAGTATTGGCAGAGCATGGAGCACCAGGAGCATTGACTGTCCCAGAAGGAAAGAGGTGGCTGCGTCTGTCTAGGCTGAAGCTGCTTTGCTGCAGAGTGCAAACGGAGCTGATGGGAAGCTGTCCATTCCCAAACGTGTAATCACACTTCTACAGCATAAAAAGCTTAACACCGCATGGAGCAGTGACTAAATGCAGTTTGTGTCTAAATCACCTTTAAAAATGTAGTATAGGCTATCCAGTCTCTTCAGCATATCTGACCATGTTATCCTAATGTCTGAATGATGATACTTAAGAAGCATTAGATGACACACCTGTAAAATGATTTTTCTTTAGATAGGGCTGTCGTAAGTAGAAAAAAATTTATCTGTTAACAGTAAATAGAGGCATGGACTGAAAACAGTGAAGACTTTAGTAAAACAAAGACACGGCTAAAGGTGGGACAGTGTACCATAGAAAAAGTCTTAACTTTTATTAGAAGGATGGACAAAAAGGAAAGAAAACAAGTCTATACATGGAAAGAGGCATCATTTTTATCAAGAGGACAAGCAAAAAGGAGAGAAAACAAGCCCACACGAAGCCCATATTGAAAGATGTCCTGAAGTGCTAATACCTCAAGAGATAGGCTGGTGATTAAGACTTGTGTTGACATTTAAACCCAGAAAGGAGTAAGGGCCACATCTCAGTTCTGTCTTTACCCCTTTGGGATCTGATTAAAATGGAACTGAAGACTGATGCTATGGTTCAGCTCTATTAGGTTGAGCTTTCAAAAGGATGATGTTGGTATAGAGGAGATGCATGCAATGGCTCAAGCTGGGTAGTGAAGTGGATGCACTGTAGCCAGGAGACAACAGTTAGGCAGTGCTGGGTAATGCACACTGTATTTTGAGGTAATTATAATTGGTTTTTTGGCAGATAAATTATAATGTCCCATTTGTATTTATTAAGTAGGCCCTGCAACTTGCTATGGAAGAGAGGATCAGAAGACGATAGCTACCAATTTCTTCCCTCCTCCCATGCTACACACTGCTCCAGGTTACGCTCACTCACAGACTCTGGGACAGACTTGTGTTTCGATGTGGCTTTTGGTTTCTGACACTGCAGTCGGTGGGGACTGGCTGGTATTTTTAATCCATCTGCTGCTAGTATCAGTGAGGATTTCTGATTTCTGAGTCCAGAACCACTTGCCTATTCGTATTCCACACAAGGATTTAAAAGAGACTATGAGAAATAAAAGAGGAGATAAATGGGGGGGGGAGGAAAGGCAGAAAAAAAAAGTGAAAAGTGATTCAGAAATGTGTCTGTTCTTTCCATTCGAGCCACTGTACAGAAACTATGCTTCTATTGTGGGACAAAGACCTTTGAGCACAGTGAGATGTGTTTATGCTGCTCCTACCAAAGAGCCTTTCATCTCCACAAAGCAAATTATTAACACATTCCACTGAAGATGTGGGGGTGGAGGCCTGGCCTTGGAAAAAAAGCTGGCCAAAAATGAACATTTTTTTTTATAAACACTTTTAATGATAGTGAATGGCGCCTTGCCAAGACCCTTATGCCCAGTGAAGCACTGCAGGCTGATTGTTTGTCTGGAGAAGTCCCGTGGGCTGAGCCTTTTGTGCCGAGGAATTTCTCCTTTGAAAGGCAGTGGTGTGGGAGGTGTGGGCCTTTCCAGGTTCATCGAGTTAAGGCCTGCACTGCCGGTTGCCTTAAACCTGCACCAGAGACTAATTTTTGTTGGATGAATGAACACCCGCCTCTGTTCCAGGCAGTAAATCTGGGCCTTTCAAGAGAAGCTCAAAACATGAGGAATAACCTACACAAAATATGCGCAACAGCTCTCTTAATAGACTACTCCCCATGCACTCCCAGCATCCTGTGCAGATGTCTGGCTACCTAGCAAAAATTTTGCTTACTGTTATTCTAAGAATAAGTAAATATTTTATGTTTTCTCCCTTGCCCCATGGATCAATATTGGCTTGCTTAGGAAAAAGGCTCGTTGTTAGTAAATGGAGGTCTGAAGGCAGTTTATCAATAAATCTGTTAATAATCTGGGTTTTTTTTCCACTGGACTTCTTTTCTGTTTCATTTGAAAGTCTTGCTATTATTTGCATGAGCATCATATTTCTTCATTGCTATTATTGTCCCAGCACAGGACGTGCATGTATATAAATATATATGTATATATATAAATGTATTGCCATGAGTTTGACAGGTTCCTGTGATTCAAAGGATAGCTGCTGTCCTTGGAAGACAATATATTTCTTCTAGGGCAGCATCTA
>VXBO01012522.1:129286-209266 GCA_013400135.1 Rhinoptilus africanus
AAAAAAAAAAGCAGGCTGGGTCTGAAAGCAAACTAGCTATCCCAGGACCTTGCATTCACAAAGGGAAAAATCCAGAAAGTTGATTTGCAAAAGGCATTTCCCTCCTAGCTGAGGTAAAAGAGACCTTTCTTGGGCTGAAGCTGCTAAAGGTGACACAGGACAACCAAACACAACAGCTGGTAGAGAAAAACAGGACACGCAGGGTCAGTCTTGGCTGTTGTGTGTTCCCTGGGTTAGTCTTTTGGTATAAGTCACTAACACTGATCTGTGAGCTAGGATTTCAACTGTCACTTCTGAAAAAGGAGAAATTATATGTTTTGCTATTTATGGACTTTTCCATAACAACTAAACTGTGTGCAAAATGTGAGGGAAAATTTTATAGCTCTTTTTGCTGTTTTGAAACTCCTTTAGAAACTAAGAAGTGAAGAACTCAGAGAGGTTAAGTAACTGAAAAAAACCCAAGCATTTAAGGATCTATTTTTTAAATGCTTTTAAAATATATTTGGATTTATAGGTAACTGCCTAGCTGGGTTAATTTTAGATCAGCTGTGTTATTCATAAGGCTTTGCCAGGATGTGTAGTATGCGGTATTATTTTTAGTCCAGGGTAGGCCAGCAAGTTAATAAGAGTCACTCTGGGCTTCCCACTCTGGCATGCAGCAGCTCTGGCTGCAGAGAGGGCTGGGGAGAGGCGCAGATGCAAACGGTTTGTCACAGTTTTCTCCAGCCACTTTCTTCCTCACTGACCTTGTGGTAGCGGAGCAGCAAGGGGGTCCACCAGGTATGTGGTATTGAGCTGTTCCTAACAATGCGCAGCAGCCAGGGCTTGCAGGGGGTTGCTTTCTGTGGGGATGGCCAGAAAGTGGTCAGGGTGCTAAGTCAGTACAGGCACAGATACCCAGAAGTACTTAGGATGGCATCTCTGCGTGGTCTCACCTTGTGCCTTCTAATCATACCCTGAAAAACAACGCTCTCTGTGCTGCTCCGTGCTGACAGACATCGTTTCTGGGCAGTATTGAAGCAGTGCTCCCCTCCGCTTTGGCCCTCTTACTGTTTGTTAACACAGGCTGCTATTTTGCTGGCATTTATCCATCATGTTGTGTCTGAAAACTGGGTCAGAGAAGACTAGCTTTTTGACATACACTTTAAAATCGTCACTCTCATTGTGAACTGCAAGGTCACACGACTCAGTGGCCTGAGGAGAGGCATAGATGCACTGAACCACTGCCAGATCAGCTGAAAAAGAGCGCCTATTCATGGCAGATTATATGTTTCGACCTAACTCTGACAGAAAAGCATACCTGTCAGCTCCATGGCAGGCTGATTAGGTTAATTAAGTCCTTGTCTATGAGTACAATAATTAGAACTGTCAGTTGTTTAAAGGATGATAGACGAAAGGCAAGATTCAAGAAGAAGCACTGGAGTTTGGAAATACTGACTGTATAGGAGGGAATCCATAACAGGCAGTGATTTAATACTTCCCTTCAGGCAATCTCATTTATGAATAATGCTGAGGGAAGGAGAAAATTGTGTCCAGTGGGGTTTGTTTTCTTTTGCACTTACAGTAATGAGAATTGAGATGGTCAATGAGTTTATAAATCAGATTTATAGTCTGCAAGCATAATTGTAGCCTTTGGGTAACCTTGGAAAACTCCACTTTTTTCGTAGGAAAGGTTTGCAGAACAAGAAGAATTTTTTCTCATCCTCTCAACAAAGGTATAAGAAGCTATCTCATGTATTCTTGTAGATTTGGATTTATCAGTAAATGCTGTGTGTCAGGGTGGTAAGTTACAGTAGCAGCATGGTTAGTAGCACAAAAGGTGAAGAGAGGGAAGCTAAGAGAAACAAATCCAGGAGAGCCATATGTAAAGTTAGGTAACATGACTCTGCTCAGTCCTGAGAAGCCTCTTAGGAAGTTTTATGCCTCATGTTTTTAGATGTAAATACATTTGCAGGAGACCAGAGAAAAGAAAACAAAATGAGAGCAGGTCTGGAAAACACAACTTGCTACGAGCAGAGTTGGGGTTGCTTGGTTCAAAGCAAAGAGAAGACTGGGGAGGAAGAAAGGACACTCATGATAATACCCTTCCAGTGTGGTAGGTAGAAGTGTGATGATCACTTGAATCTCATGGCAGCTGGGGGAGGGATAGAAAGAAGTCACCGTACATTGCAGCAGGAAAGGGTATGGTGGAGTTGGAAAACTTTTTAAGTGTTACCATGGTGAGATACTACAGGAGGCTGTCTAAAGGTGTGAGGAAAGTACTGAAAAGTATTAAGAAGATGATACATAAACATTTATTTGCCTTAGTGTAGGAAGATACCTTACCACCTCTTACAGCTCTACCCATTGGTGACTCTGTAGGGGATTATGATTTATCCATGCTCAGGTTAAGATGCCAGTAAAGCATGTCCTAGAGAAAGTCAGGAAAAAAAATAAAGATGAAACAGGATGGAGGGAAAAAGATCAGGACCAGCAAGACAATTTTGGGAACTGGGAGTAAGAGGACGTTTGGAATTATGGGTATATCAGGTTATCCATGGAAGAGTGCAGAGTGGCTTGATAAAGAGTCCAAAAGCAATGCAGGCACCCCAACAAAGGCAGTTGTAATGACAGATGGAGAGCAGGTATGAAAAAGTGGAGACAAAAGTAACGGAGTCTGGTCACCTTTTGTAGAAGGGAGTATGACTAACAGAAGAGCTGAGGAAGAAGGGAATGAACATCGGCCTGAAGACCTGGCCATGGAGAGGTCATTGAAAATCTCAGTCATGCAAGGACTAAGGTACTGTGTCCCAAGGTACAAGAAAGCCTTTATTTTAACCCTGCAGCATTAAAATCAGATATAAAGAATGTAATTCCATGTCTTTCTTTAAAGACCACATCTGCCTCTAATTTTCTAGCATGCATGCATACACCACAAAGAAATAATGTAAGCCAAGTGTTAATTAGAAAAACCTTCTAGGCAACATTAACGACTTGTCTTTGTGGAGCTGAACTAGTTCTCGTCAGAGTAGCTTAATCAGAGAAATGTACTGTTAAAATGTCTGTGTTAGTGTAACTGATGTTCAGTTTGATTTGGACATGGTTTGGAGAAGAAGTAACACACAGATATGAGGTTCTCAGCCATTTCCTAAGCATGGCAGTGATAACAACCTCACTTTTTACTGACACTAGATAAGTTTTCTGGGTGGCTGGCACCACATGTTAGAGGAAGTTCACAAGTTGTATTCATCTTGAGGAAAAGTGCCAAAGCCAATCCCCCTCTTACCAGCAGGGACTGTTGACGTGTATGAGCAGCTTTACCAGTTTAATGAATTGGGTCATTAACAGCAGTGATTCCTCAGGGTAAGGATTGCCTGTGCTGTTTTGTGTTAAGCAGAGGCATCTCCAGCCACCACTGTAAGTCACGCTGCCTGTCCACTGCCAGCTGTTGAATGCCAGTTGTTGAGGAAACTTCACTGCTGCTTTTTTTTCTACAGAAGAGAGATAACAGTATTTAAATGGCACAATGTCACGCTCTGCTCTGTGACTGTGGTGAAACTCAAGTGGCTTTAGCTAGGATCTAAAGATAAAAATCAGGGGGTTCTGTTAAGCGTGGTATTTTGTTATTCAAGCCCTTCCATTCCCACTCAGTGCTCGTCCCTCAGTGCTCATCAGCCTGGGCTGCGCACAGGCACCTATCTCCTCTGCTCCTGTTGATGAATACACAGACAAGTGTGGAGCCTCTGCTTTATAATTAAAAGGTGCCTAAGTAATTAAGACATTAACAGAAGCTAAGTTTCCAAATCATGGTAATGCCCTGAAATCAAGGTAGAAAGAGAGTGATGCTGTTTACCTTCCTTCCAATGTTATCTAGCTGAAGGGAGACAGGGTTGTCCATGCTACTGCACCAGGAATAAGAATCACTAAAATTTTATTTTTGCACATTTTGTTTCCTACAGATTTACATTCTGTCACACTCCACATACTAAAATCAGGATAGTGACTGCCTCACACAGTATTTTATGAGCTGAAAGTACTCTTTAAAGAAAAATTCTTTCAGGCTTCGACCTACAAAGAAATTACCACAGGATCATGAGTCTCCAGTCTCAGCAGGGAGGATGCATGTGCATGCTCTCATCCTCCTGCAAGTGTATGGGGAGCTGAAGTGGCTGCATTACCCAGGGAAACAAGGAGAAGCTCCCTTGAATTTACCACAGGGAAAGGGCTCAGAGTCATGGAACAAGGGCTCAATTTTTACAAATAACTCAGCAAGTGGGGAAAAAAAATGTTTCATCTTTAACTACAGGAAATCTTGACCGAACTGGGCTACATCCCTTTTAATTTTATAGTTCTTGAAAACCTGTAAAAACTCTTACCTTTGGCCTTGAACTGGTCCCTTAAGTCCCTGTTTTGAGACACGGCATGGCTTCCTTGGGTGGTTGTGTCCTGGAGCGGCGGCATGAGTGGAGATGGTGTGGTGGGTGCAGGCGGGGAGCAGGTACCCAAGGACAGCCATCAACCCCCATGCTGTTTGCTGCCAACAGACAAGCACTGAACAGAACCCTGTAGGCTTTGTTGAGGTTTTGGTATGCTTTTATGTGGAATTCTTCTCTGTAGGGCTGCTGTTTTTGTACTTACCAGAGGTAAAAGACTTGCCATCAGAGCATCCACGCAATCCACCCAACCTGGGTGCAGGGTTCCCCCAGAGGAATTTTGTCTCCCAAATGGTGATTACAAGGAGGATCTTGTGGTATTGTGTAGGTATTGTGCACCCAACCAGGAGACAGCATAGGGTCATTTGATGCCTTCTTGCTCTGGATTTACCAGGCAATTGCTGAAGCCAATAAAGCATAATGGCCAGTATACTGTATTTTATAAGCAAAAAACAATGGAGGGCCAATCTTTTACTGAGGAGATAAAGGATAATGGAGTAGCCTGAGGGGTCTTTGAGCATATGTATTTCATAGGCTGATGAGTATGTCTACGTTTATCTGGTACAACACATGCAAGATGCTGATGACGTGAATGAAAGAGTCAGGGTTAACTGGAGGCTGTCTTGTAAAAAAAAAAAAAACAACCACAAAAAAAAAGGNAGTAAAACCTCTGATAATAATGACAGGCTTTAGCTGCAAGATGGATATCAAGACCCAGGATTTTAACCCTTCCTAAATTAGAGGCTGTTTGGATGTGCAGTTATATTTTGAGCATGACTCTATTTATAAATAACAAGAAGGTCTTCATGCAACCTGCCAATTTACGCAGATGGACGAAGACAGCTTTTGAGGCTTAATAAATGCTTTTTTTGTTTTACGATACTACATCTGTTTTAGATAATGCAGGAACGCTGTTTAATAAGATCTTTCATATATGCTTCCAGTTTAATATCTCTCCATAATCGCTTCAGATACTCATATTAGAGAAATTTAACAAGACAAATGGTAGAGTGACAAGAGTCAGATCTGAGAAACGACATAAACCAGAGAAGCAGAATCAATTTGTATAAATGCCCTGGTCAACAAACTAATAAAATTTTCTTTTCTTCCCCTTTAACAAAGGCTACATTTTATTAAGCAAGCCCCTTCTGACAGCTGCGTTAATACAGTTAGATGTTGTTGCTGAGAAACTAATCAGAGAAATGTCTGGAAATAGGTTTGATTGCCTCTTTGATTTAAAAGTAGAGTGAAGTTTGAAATACAACCATTTAAAAATAGCTTCTGAGTTGCCATTGTGAATAACTCAAAACTCATTGTTTAACTAAAGTCTGGCAAGTCAGTGAGAGTTTTGACAAGACTGCAAAACCAGTGGTGTCCTTTCTTGTCTAGTCTCACAGTTATTCATATCAGAATTCAAGACTTCATATAATTTTATTGTTAAAAAAAGCCCAGAAGAGTAAAATTTAGAACTGTACCTCAAGTGATATAATCTCAGGTAACTTATACACCAGTTTACACCTCCTCCCCCCACCCCAGCCTCCAATGACGAAGTTTTACATGGGAAAAATGGAGGAGACAGAGATTGCTTGTGAATATCAGAAGAGCTTTGCACAGGTAGAATTGTATGTCTGTCTTGCTGTCCTACACTTTGCCACACTTCGGTGCTGAAAAAAATTATCATTGTGCTAATTCCTTAAGAGTAATGCACTAGAATGCTGCAATGCCAGTTCTCTGTTCACGTAGCTTTACAGAGGCCTTTTGTTAGCAGAGATTGATGGAGGAAGTTGCTCAGGTCCACTTGGATCCACTCAGGTCAACTATCAAAGCCATGCAGCTGATGCTACAGCAGGGGAAAAAGAAAATTGTAAACGACTCCTCCGTGGGATCCTGATGGCTCCTCTGTGGGCTCCTGGAAACCAGCAGCATCCCTTGGCTGTGTGGAGCATCTCCTCTCTGCAACCTGTTGGCTGCAGGAGGCTGTTGGCAGCTGCAGCAGCCCTTGTTGGGTGGCCAGGCAGTGGCCGCCATGGAGTGGCCATGGGTAGGGGTGATGGGAGCCCGGTGCAAGTGCCGGGAGCTGTGAGGAAGGGTTGCCATTCACACAGCCCAGCTTGCCACCGAGCCTCGCTGGCACATTTGGCACACTGTGAAAGCATAACCTCTGTTTGTACCAGCGGCTCTTCTAGTCATTGTGCATTTGGAAAGTGCTTGGTCCAGAGTGAGACACTTTGGTTGGGGAAGCTTGGTTGTCCCAGTGGAGTAAATTCCTTCCTTCTCCACAGCCGTTTGCAGGCTTCTTGTGCTGCGTCGGTGGTATCACCTGAGCATTTCCCATGAATGACCCATGCAGAAGAAGTGAGGCAGGTCATAACTGTTCTTGTGTGTGCCTATGCATGTACAGGAAACCTAAATTGCATGGAAATGAGCATGAAGTTGGTGAAATCAAGGATATAAAAAGTGTCCTGGTTCCGGCAGGGAGAGCGTTAACTCTCCCTGGCCCGGGGCTATAAGTATTCCATCCCATGTGAGCCACACCTGCGCTGAGCTGCCGGGAGGGGGCGGGCAGTCACTGCTTGGAGCGGCGGGGGCGCCCCGGTGCGGTTGGTGAGCGGCAGTTCCCTAACGGCGTCTGTATACTCCTCTGTCCTTGTTACTGTTGTTATTGTTGTTAATGTTGCTTTTTTGTGCTACCTTTGTTATTCTATTAAAACTGCCGTTGTCTCAGCCCACGAGTTCTGCCCTTTCCTTACGCTTTCTATTCAGGGAAGCCTGGAGCAAGAGGGGCGTGGTTCTTTGTTGCCATCTGAAGCCAAACCACGACAAAGGTAAAAAAAAAATAGTAAAAAAATTAAAACCGAGCAGGAACAGTGTGGAAGAGCTGAGAGCATTGCAATGACAGCCCGACAGGGAGCTTGTGGCGTGATCTCGCAGCCTTTTGCTGGTAGTGTCAGCCCTACTCTGCCCTTCCTCCCTCCCCTCTTCCCCCCTGTCTTCTCTCCATCCCAGGCATCCTGCTCCCCTCACCGTCTGGGAAAGAGCTGCTGGCACAGCCTTGACGCCTGCTGCCACCACATCCTCGGCAGCATGGAGGAGTGACTGACTGCGGGAAGATGCCTTCCCAGTCCCCGTGGCCCTGACCTCCACTTGGTGTTATGTTTTGCCCAGGGTCCCACCACCAGTGCTGTCTGCAGGTGAGGAAGGCTCTTCGTGCATGGAGACCAGGAGGGAGGGATGGGGGCCCTGGCCCCTGTTCAGGAGGAAAGCAGATCCCTGGTGGAGGAAGTCAGCAGTGTTTTCACAGGAATGTGGTATTTTTGTTCTCCTCCGCAATAAAGCGTCCCATGCGATGTGCGTAATCATTAAAGGTCTCTTACTCATCATCAATGAGTAAGGAGCGACAGCCCCAACATCTCTGTTCCTCTGTGTACCAGCAGATGAACTGTTTACTGGACAGTTGAACTCGCTTAAAGTCTTCATGGGGCTTCAAACTCGTCCCTCAGCTGTAACAAAAGACTATATACACCATGGGGAGGAAATCAAGGGACCCAAACTCGAGGTTTACTGTTTGTACGGGAATGGAGCAGAGGCTGATGCCTTGGGAAGCAAAGTTTTGATTACCTCTAATCTTTAAGCTCTTTTGAACATTACAAAAGGGAAGAACTATTTCTTATCTGGATAAATCACTCTTCCTAACTCTAAGTCCCGGGCTCCGTTGAGTTGGCAGTCATGGTGCTAAGCAGGTGTTGTGGTCCTGGCTGCCCATGGTGGCAGGGTTTCTGCATACGGTTTCAAATCCTTTGGGACAATAATTACTATGGTGAGCATCACACACACACGCATACAGAGGCATATCACGAGTAGCATGATGTCATGTTCAGTTCCTGCAAGCTGTCACTGTTACAGTGGATTCTCATCATATGGTGGACTACAATACGTTCATTTTTTCTTACCAAAAAGTCAAGGGAATAAAACACGCTCTCTCTGATTAACAAAGAAGCCAGATGTTCAGAATAATTTTTGAAGCACGAGCAAATTCAAAGCCAAATTAAGCAAGTATGTCTGGACAGAGTCTTTTCAAGCTCTTTTTTTTCTCCCTTTAGTCTCTCAGCATGAAAAAATAAAAATCTTGCTGGGTGGTAACACAAAAGTTGGTGATTAATTGTAACCTTCTCTCAGGGGTATTTAATTGCTGGGAATCATGTCACACATAGCCCTCAACTGAGTCTAAGCATTATCCATATGCAGTAAAATATTACAAAGGTTTCTCCCTACATTCAACTCCTCTTATGAGCTAAATAATGTCAAGGGTTCAGTTCTGCTTCCTTATTTAGAATTTAAGCACCATATTTGAAGGACACTATCAGCTACATTTTCAACAGGGAAGGCAGAGATTCATGAAGGACATGTCAAACTTACTCATGACAACACGGAATGGTTTATGACTTTGTGTGAACAATTGCTGATTAAATTTTTCAGAAGTGCAGGTGTTTGGTCAACAGTGTGCATATTTGTATAAGCAAACACGGTAACTGGGCTCCTGCAAGCAGAGAAGTTCCTGAATATATACTTTTGTATAGGCCCTATAGAACAATTAGCTCTCCTGTTCCGTAATCAACACAAGGCAAGCACAAATTCATCAGGATGGTGGTTTATGTCTTTTACACAATAAAATATATCCACCTTTCTAAGTCTAGGGGCCTTTCCATAAAGAAAATTCAGACAGATCGTCTGTTTGGGGTTATACAATCAGTCAATCCTTTACGATGTTTTAGTGTGCATCTTGATGTACTACCCGAGCATGCATCGCACACCGCAGTGCATACAGCTGCATGCACGTTGTGCTCCAATACTGTACAGGAAGGTGCTTATTTCAATCTAGAAATAATTTCTTCTTGTGAGCTTGGTTGTAGTCTGGTTTTGGTTTGTTAGGAATACAAGTAACTTCCTGAAGTTTTGTAGGATGTAGACTTTGGAAAGTAGCATGATTAGTTGTACCAGTATCTACTGCTGTTGATCATTAACTTCGTAATAATGAAGTCTTTCAAATAAAGCACTACTGACACAATAGCACACTTGAATCTAGTGGCTTGGCTGAACACAAGATAAGAATAATTTCCTTTATCCTTTTGTCCCATATATGCTATGTATGGGCAATTCTTATTACACTACTCTTTTCTTAAATCTGAACTTAGTATATATATCTCATATATATTTTTGGCTATTCACTCCGTCTACCACATAAAAAGTGGTGTTCAGCTAGATATGGATTCTTTCATGCTAAAGGAGGTCAGGACAAATTGTGCTTTCCTTTGTTTATCTCGACAGAAATCTTATCACAGATTATTTTTCATTGATCTCAAATCCATAATATATTGCAACAGAACTAAAAACCAAGCTGATATCTTTGCTGGATCTCCATCCTTAAATAAAGTACAAAGACATTGTCATTTTACAGCTTCATAACATACAATTCCTTCTCAATTTGTAGAAATGAAGTGTCCTTTCTGAGTGTCAAAAGAGGAAGAAGGTTGCAGGTGTAACACTCGCAGGTTGGAATGCAGATTGACCACTACTGTGGAGTCCCAGTTTTGAGGCACTAAAGATGTGCTTTCTCCCTGTGTTCAGTTTTACACAGTGCTAAGAGCAGCAGCGATGTCAATGCAGCTGTGAATACTCAGCATTTATTTCAATTGGGCCTGAAAGTCTCAAGCCAGGCACTGAAAATCAGCCCATCTGGAAGATGTTAAGCTAAAGCTATTTGACTACAGCAGAGACAAGGAAAATCTGTTTTTTTCAGAGTGACTGCATAGCTGATCTCAACTGGGCAGGTGTCCTGTGGGGAAACTTTATGTGGTCAACAAGTGAGAGCTCTATCCTGTGTTGAGGTGACGTTTGGGAAGAAGAGTTAAGGTTTCATAGACTATTTGAGCTTATCAGTTTCTAGGTATTTAACCCACTCTTCTAATGTAACTCTGTGTGTAAAAGAACACAGGCTTCTGGGAGAACAAACTGGAAGAAAAAATATATACAGAAATACCATCATACAGTATGGCATTATGGTCACATACTGCCAGGGTGGGTAACATAAGCCTCACGGCCCTGGCCTCTGCCACATGAAGTGCTACAGTACTGGCCAGCAGTACAAGTTATCACTCCCTGCCTCGATGCTGGGATCTATTCTCAGTGTACAGAGTATATTCACTGGAGCTAGGCCAGTCCAAATCTCCAGAGACAATTTTTCATCCTTGGCTGCTTGGTGTAGAACAGGTTCTAGAGGAGAGGCACTGATCAGCGATGCCTTGCCTGGGGCTGACCATAAGCTGTGGGAGTGTGGGGAGTTATGATTCTGGCTCTGGCTCTTGAGGAGAAGGGACACGAGCACACATTGTTCCTTCCCAGTGTGACCCTTCTCTGTTGTCGCTCTTCACTTGTCTTCAACCTTCTTCCCTCATCTAGCCAGTTTCTGTATCCAGCCTTTAATTTTGTCAAACAGCTCCCAGGGGAGACCTGGTGTTACTCAGGGAAGCCAGGGATAAGACCACAAGGAAAAGTCTGCAGAGCTTCAAGCTAGACCATGCATGGTAGGTAGTGGGCAAAATCTTCAGTAGAAAAGGTGCTGAGACATGTGAGGAGCTACAAAGCCTGTGCAAATTGTGTATTTGAAATGTCTATAGCTTTGCCAAAAAGTAAGACTTTAGGCAAAGCATTGTTACCTTACCTCAGCAAAAATTCAAGTGATGCTTTTCCTACCTTTCCAGAGTTTAAACCTTTCTAAAGAACATTTCAGTCATAGTGCAATGATTTTTGAATACACTCGAAATAGTTTTCCTCAGAAACACACTTATAAAAGTAAAAATGGTCCAGGATGAGGTAAAGTCCGCAGCATGGAAAATTTCAGCCCAATATTGGATGTCTGACAAAACTCTGCAACAGAAAAGGGATAACTCTTGCAGGGACAAGTGATTCTGAAATAGTTAATCCATGGAAAAGCAGCAACAAGCAGCGGCTGGATGCCCATGGAAACACCACACGCCTGCTTCAGTGCCCAACACGACATTCCCCTGGGAAAGTTAGGAAGGGACACGGCAAGCAGATAGAATTTAGCCAGAACTGCACCGGCGTTAACACAGCCTTTCCTTTTTCCTCCCCTCCCCCTTCCCACTATTTTTCCCCCGCTGGAGGAGCGGTACGGGCTCTTTCTTGACCACCAGAGGTCAGGGCCTCCCAGCGCAGCCTCTGGCCGCGCACCCGGCGCCCCGGCGGCGGCGGCTCCGCGGGCAGCGGCCGCACACCCTGCGCAGGGGGATTTGGGGGACAGAGCTACCTCATCCGCCAAAGCACGGCACCAGGGGATGCGGCTGCCGCCTGCTCTGTCCTTCCCGGGGGCAGGGAAGGGGTTACTGCGGTATTTCCTGCCGAAGGGTCCCTGGGGACCTCCGCTGAACTCATGGGAATGGTGGCACCCTCTGTCATCGCCAGCCTCCAACATCTTGGTGGACAAGGGAGAGAGGAAGATGAAGTGACTTTTTCGGTGCCATCCAGTAGGTTATTAGCAGGACGTCACCTCCTCTGACAACAACTTGGGGAAACCACCCCATTCTTTTGCATATCCCAGGGAATCAGAAAGCTTCTGGGGTTAATCCTCCAATAATGCTAAATTTAGCTGACAGTACTGAGAATCTTCACTAATTTCAGGTAGACAGGCCTCTACTTCAAACTTAATTTTATCAGAAATCCAATGCTATTGCTCTTTTCCCCCTTCCCATCATCCGCTTGCTGTTGAGGAATATTCCCTTGTTGCCGCCTTCCTTACATTGGACAGCTGTTTGCTGCAAAATCTCTCACTTCATTTAGCTATGCTGTGCACAGGACAGAGGGGCACAGTCGTTCTTGAGTCAAGGAATGTTATACTCATTTAAATGAAATACAACAATCTACTGGGAAGCTGTTTTTAACACAGAAGGAATACCCTTGCCCTGAATCACCTCATGTTTGAAGATACTCCTTCCAATACTAAAACCAAGTTATTTCTAAGCTATTTCTGTTTTGACTGTAGATCAATTTCCTGCTTTAAAGTTTAGGTTAGTAGCTTTTTCAGTGTCTGAAGTTTGTTTGTTCCTAATTTTTTGTGTTAGTTCTTTGTCAAATAGTAAACAATTTATAGAACTTCATTTCCTGTTGCAGTTTTACTGGATACTCATTTACAGGAACTTATAAATAGATCATAAAAGAAATCTATATTCAATTATATAAATTGCACCCTGTAATAGCTGTGCCCCCTTCCTAGGTATCTGTAGAATACACTGACTTGAGCTGCAAACAAGAGTCTTAAAAAAAAGTGTCTTCATTTTTCTGCTTTTTTCATATTTTAAATCCCTAATGTACTCAAGAGTAAAGTTGTTTAAATGCATGTTTTTCACACTCAGGCTGAGAACCAGCCATATAACCTTAGTAAGTCTTATACAGCTTTTTTGTATTGGAGCGAAGACAGAGAGGGAACTTGATCCTTCTCTATAATTGAGAGAAAACATTTGAATGCAGTGGGATCTGTGATCAAGTAAAGAGGGAAACAGCCTAATGATTCAAAGGTGAACCTGGAGAAACTGGAAACTAGTGGATGTTTGTAAAATCAGAAGTATCTGCCTATTAGAACAGCATGTCAAGGGATGCAGGAGGAAAGCAGACAGTCTTCAAAATGCCTCCACGAGTCCTCGAGGGGCAGATGGGTGCTGTGACACCTAGTGCAGTGGCATGATGTGGGCCTTTGGATGCCACATGAGCCCAGGCTGCACCTCGGTTCCCAGCCAAAGTGTGGGTGGGAACCCCTGGAGGTGAACATGATGAGCAGGAAACAAGAAAACATGTGGAATTAATCAGTTCCAGTGAACTGGCATTTTCTCATTAAAATGTGTTCAGTCAGGCCCATGGAGCGGAGAATGGCTGCCATCCCTAAAATTATATCCTGGTTCTCACACAGACTGTTTATTCAGGAAATGAAACTGGATGATGGGACCTTCCAGATTCTACATGAATTCCTGGTGCTTGTTTACATTTGTGGCAAGTCTGGATGGTTTCTCGACTTCATTAGAAAGCAAAAGGCAGCTCTGCAATTTTTAGTAACCCATGCTCAAAAATGCTTTGCGAAGGCTTAGCTGTGAAAATATCAGTAGATTTTTGTTTTGAAAATAACAAGTCCAATTACACTTCTTCATTAATTGTGTGATTTAAATAAGCTTTTAGCACTCTTTCTGCATTCGGGGTTAGATGTTAAGGTTAGAGATTTTCTGGTTTGTCCCTTACTTCGGTGAAAAGAGAACATATTAATGTATTATTAATCTATGCATATTTTACTATCAAAATTTTAAGAAAACCAAGATAAACTGTTTTTTTTTTTTCTTTGTGTGTGTAACAGCTGGATTAACTGTAGTTAGATGTGGACTAGAGTTAATGGGAGTGAACAGGTTGCTTTAACATGGAAGTGAAGCAGTTTGGAAGGAGGCTATTTCCACAGGAAAAGACCAGAACTTGTTTTCCATCAAACTGAACACAAAAAGTATGTTGTATTCTAAATAATGGATCCACAAACTGCTAAGGGAAAAAATAGGACTCTGAGGAACTTTCATGATACTGAGACATTTATATCATGGTTTTTGGACTTATTTTTCTTCAATCTCCTTTACTCCTAAATTGATGTTAGCTGTTATGAAAGTAATCAGTGTTATATCTCTATCCCAAACAGCAGCATAAACCCAAAACCTCACAGTCAAGGTGTCTCATACATCCACAGAATTGTTGCAGGGCACAGCTGAGGGGAATTAGAGTCACCTCCAACACCGGAGCTGCAGGACAAGGCAGGATGCATTTCCTGCTGTGTTTCCATCCTGGAAACAGACTCTTTCCTCAGCAAGGCCAAATGTGGAAGTCCTGAGATTAAGCCTCCTGGGACAGCAGCTCTGTGGGCATCTCTGACTTTGGTTTAGGAGGGTATGTCCGTGTTCTCCTGCACAGAACTGCAGCAATTTCTTCTCTCTCATTTGCACGGGAAGGGCAATCTCAGATTCCCTGACAGCAGCTCTCTGTCCTTCACTTGCAGAAGGCCAGCGTTGTGTACCTCATGCTCAGGAACAGCTTGGTTTCCAGGGCAGCCTGGCCCAGGGCTTGGGAAATGCACAAGTCCAAACTGCACCCCTAAAGCCACCTGGGCTTCGGTCTGCACGGAATGCTCTGGATGCCCTTCTTCAGATTTGCTCACTTGGCCAGGTAACTGCATCTTCCACGTGCCAGGATAGGGGCAAGGTGCACAGTAGTATTCATGGGCAAAGGAACACCTGATGCTTTCTCTGACCGCTGCCCTGCTCTGCAGCACCGTGTTTTATGCCAGTCACCAGCTCTTGTGCTTTCAGCACATACCACCATCACGCCTTTATCCTGTCTCTCTGCTTTCATCTCTTCCGAACCCTTTGCCCATTTTTATTTTAGCCAATACTGACAAGTGTCTGTCCCGTGTGAGTACATTTATCCCTCCATCATATCAGTGACACCAAAACATCATTAGCGTTGTGCTGAGCACCTCGTAAATCCTGGGCTCAGCTCAGTCCTCACTGACACTCATGGAAACAAAATATTACTTTGGGCTATCCATCAGAATTGTGATGGTGTAAAACCCGTGCAAAATATGCCAAAGTGCAGCCTGTGATTTTACACAGAGCTGGAATAGAGCAATTTCTAAGATTTTTCTGCTGTGAGCTCAATTGTTACGGTAAAATCTCTCCTGACTGAAAAAACCTTAAGAAATGCTTTGCGTTTCCAGACGGGCACCTTCCGCGCTGGTAGCTGCTCAGTGCCTGTTGAGTTCAGCAGAAGCGGCAGTGCTGCCCCCGAGCTGCGCGCTGCCATCGAAACTGCGTTTGTTTTACAATGCCCTTGCTTAGCAGTTGCTGGGCAGTTTGGTCAGAGAAAACAAAACCCAGGAGCTGGGATGAGAAACGTGAGCATCCGAGGTGCCGTTTCTGATAGGACAGACCAGTTCAGGCAGTATCAGCTGTGAGTATCTATGAGCTGGCTTGTTGTCTGGAAAGGCAATCTATTCCTGTAGCTATGGATCCTCTCTCTTTAGTGGTGAGATGTCGTGGCTTCTCTTTAAGGTAAAGGGCAATATGGCTCCTTTTTATTTTGACTAGAATTCAAACATCTGTTCCTGACAACTATAGTGAAAGTAAAAAAATAATCATATTCATAACCACAAGCTGTGCACGATGAAAAAGTCACATGGAGTTTTCTCTGCAAGGCATTTAGCCCTGATGTGCTGCTAAACTGCACTTACATATGCAGCTAAGAGCAAGCCCTCTTGTCATGCATTTGTGCACAAACATCCCACATTGCCTCTTGTAACAACAGCCACATTATGCTTCCTTGCACAAAACCAGCTGTCAGTTTAGATTTCCTTAATCCTGTCAGATTCCAACTCAGCCAACTAACCACCATTATCTATGGGAAACCCTTCTGCAAAATAAAGCAATGTCCTTGCTGAAACGACATGTCATAAAAATTAGTTTGGTCACCAATCCAAGGAAATACATTGTTTAAGTTTGAAAATTACAGACTTGTGGTATCATATTCTCGGGTGCTATGGATCTCAGAAATGATGAGCAGAACAGCACAGAAACAGTATGTGGGACCAGATCCCCACTTGTCCTAATCACACAACACACTTAAGACCTAATCACACAACACACTTAAATGGTGCAATTGTGTTTTGCAAGTTGTTGCTATGTAGACAGTGCACACATATGGGCAATGGCACGATACTCTTGGGCATAACCTTTCCAAACTCCATCAATGAGAACAAGGAATGCGAACCATGAGGATTTTGACCTGGCAGAGTTAGATGTCTCATTCAAAAGCCACTGCAACCACCAGTGAAAGAGTTAAAGGGGATAATCATTCCCCAAAAGGACATCATAATGGTTTTTATGGCATCCTTTGGGAAAGACTAAGGAGAAGCCAAATGAAAAGTTCATACTGCAGAACTTATTTCTGCCTGTGGTAAATGGGACGCAGCAGCAAACCAGGACATGTTTCCTGACCCTGGACAAAGAACACCATATGGTTCGGATCAATGAATGCCCATGAGCATCTTCAATGCAGTGGTCCTCAGCCTTCTTAGTGCACAGTGAAGCCTGCAAATAATTTATGCTTCCTCACGTACCTGACTGACTGGGCAAGGAGGAGGGAGGAAGGTTGGTTGCGAGCTCAGCCCATAAGGACAGTATCTTGCTAGCTGAGAAAGGAAAGCCATCCCACAGTCAAATCAAATGGTTCAAACACGTTACCACTGCCAGACCTATAAGCACATGACACTTTGACAAGAATAGCAGCTTCTCAGGGCACCAACTGGGGAAGGCTGAACATTTCTCCATATTTTTCTGTTTTGCCATTGGTTTATGTGTTTGTAGCATAAATGGCTTGCAGAGTTGCTAACCACAGTCAGTTTAAGGCCAGGAGTCAGTTTTCAGTACATTAGTAGATTGTCTTAAAAACAAAATTCAAAGCTATGGGATTTTTTTATTTACATTGTAGATACCACTAAAACCAACTAAGGAAATGGTTTCTGCCTTTTGTCCCCTCCACAGCCATAAGGGAGAAATTTCTTTTTTCTTTGTAATGAAAACTATGACCTTTATCAATTGACAAGATTTAAAATCAGGGACTTTCTGGAAAAAAATGCCTAATGGGACTCATGAATAAAATCCCAAGACCTGCCAATCCATGTGTAATCTGATAAACTTTTTACATCCCGGTCAATGACAGTAAAAGTTTTAATGTCAAACCTGAATCTCTTAATGACTCTTCAAGCCACTAGATCACACATTTGTAAAAGCAAGGGAACTGATTTGGGATTTCATTCACAAAATAGAGTACAGCCCACAGCTGTGCTATAACTACACAAATAAAAACAGATACTTCCTCATTTGGGAGGAAAATATCATGGCTTTTTGAAGATAACTTTTATGTGGAAAAGGGGAGAAGTTAGTATCTCGTCCAATAAATGCACTACATACCATTTTATGAACTTTCCTTTAAAATTTTGCTTTTCTAAATTAAAATGATGCTTCTTTACTTATAGTTACTTCCAACCTAATTATTTTGGTTCTATCAAATTCAAACTGCTATTTAGAGAGGAAAAAAAAAAAACCAACCCTGCTGTGGCCTGTTCCCTGTAGGTTGATAGAGGCCTCTAGGCAATCAAACTAATCAGAGCACTGTCTCAGGGTCAGCCTGATCTCTGCAGAGATCTCTGCAGAGGCTGCAGCTGAGCTCTTCACATCGTGTTTGAAAGTCGTGCACATTTTATATAAAAGGTGACAGGCACAAGCATACAAGAATCCAAAGCATGCAAGGAAAGTGTTTTAACAGGACAGCAGTGCAAGCCTGTTCTCAAAACTCAGCATTAAATCAGACATAGCAACTGTATTTTTGGGAACAAAAAAAAAAAAAAAGACTTCCCCAAAGCATTGTTTCTAGACTGAAAGCAAACAATAAAAGGATGGTCTCGTGGTAAAATGGTGAGAGAAAACCTGGGGGTACGAATCTGTTTCCACTACAGACCTCCAGTGTGATTTTATGGTAGTGTCTGTGCTTATATTTCTTTCTTCTGCTGCCAGAGAGAGACAGCAGTACACCCTTTCTGGACCCCTTTGTCTGTCCAGTTGATTTAGACATAAGTGCTTAGTGGCAGACACTCTCTCCTCCTCAGTGGCAGGGCAGCTCCCTGCACAATGAAACCCTTAATCTCCGCTGAAGCCCAGCGATGCTGTGATAGCAATAGTAAGAACGAAGCAGAAAGTGCAGCATTTAAAGGCAGCAGGAGACCTTGGTTAGGCAAGTTCATCTCAGACAAAATCTTTCTGACTGACTAACTACTGGGGTGATGGGTGAGTAGTATACAGAGTCTTGATGATTATTTTCAAAGCTGAGAGGGCGTTAGAAGCACTTCTGCTAATGGACATTTGCAGGGCTCCTGTCAGGGATCACAGCTGAGCCAGAGCTCCTTGCATCCAGTCTGATGGATGAAAGATTTCAAATTCCCATACATGGTTCTTAAAACTTCAGCATGTGCATGCATTACGGCAAAAAGTCTGTGAAGGTTGTTTACGTTTCAAAGTCAAACACTCAAATGCCAAGAAACAGCAACAGAACTGTAATTCACCCCCCTTCATGTGCGTTGTGACACTATCTGAGCACTGCTGTTAACTGGTATAGTCCCCTCCTTGTTTAGTGCAGGTGATGGGTTGTGGTTGAGTAGTGCTAATTACTACTACTGCCATGGGAAAGATTTTGGAAAGACTGCATTTAATGCCACTCTATGCTAGCGTCAAGCCTACAACTGTCCAGAAATAAAGGCCTTCCCTGTTAGGAGGTTGAGGGAAAGGGGCATGGACCTAGAAGTCCAGATGAGTTTGAAGAATTTTTCTATAAAATAGTCAGGCATGAAGGGAGAGGTAGTGCTGGATGTGAAAGAAGGAAAGGAGCTCTGATGGCACCCTTCCTGGCTGGAGACATTCAGTAGGCAAAGAAACCTGCTGGGAGATCGAGGCAAAAGGACCAGATCCCACCATCCCAGAAAACCCAACAGCACTTCTACTGAAAGTTAGCAATGGGCAGGACAAGAACTGAAAGAATGAAGAGATGGTGAGGAAGGTTTAAATATTGCCCTGGAGGGCTGGATTCTGTCCCTGCTTGTGCCAGAGAATTTTAATTACCAGGAAAATCACTCCTCTCTGTAGGTTCCTCCCTCTCTGGTGTCTCTTTTCTGAGACACCTGGATCTGATTTGCGGGAGGCTGTGGCTGCAAAAGACAGCGGGAACTGCCATCGGGTCTGCATGTTACTGATCCCAGCTTGCCTCACTGGGCCTCAGTGCCCCAAGCACGAGAGAGGGATCAGCCACTTCTCCTAACGTGCATCGGGGTGAATACTTGTGCATCGAGGAGAAGTTGTGAGCACCACGGCAGGGAATGAATAAGCCTGTCATCAGAGCAGCAGCTAAACACTGTGTTGGGGACACTTCTGTACCGCAGGGCCACACGCTGCCAGCAGTGACACATAAAGCAGCCATTCATTCCATGAGCATGGTCCTTCCCGGGCACTGAACAGGCACGGGGACCCACCGGGGATCAGGCACTTCAGTGCTCTCATAACATGTATTGGGCACAGAGACCAATTACTGGCTGGCTCTCCCTTCTGAGTGCTTTGCTTTGACATTTGGTTGCTAATAACCTTGTACTTAATAATAACACAAGCTCCTTTTCCCAGGACAGTATCATGGGAGAAGTATCCCTGCTTTAGGGACATTTTATGGCCATTCAACATAAAGCAGTGCCTGGTGCCATGCAGAGTGCACTGGATTTCAGTTCAGAGAGTGCAAGTTCATTCCTGGCTCTTGCTCTCATTTTCACGGTCAGATTATTCCTCTGCAACCTCACTGCTTTCCCATATGGAGCATGGACCCCAATATGCACCCTGCATTGTAAAGCTCTTGAAATTACTTGCTTTGAAGCTGTGGGGCCTGTTCTAATGACATGCATTAAAATACTTGTCAATTCCTGCACATGTCTAGATGCACTTGACCAGATTGGATTTCCATGGCAGGGCCAATTACCAAAAGTTGAAAAAGCTGGAAGTAGATCTATGGAGATGGAACATGACAAAAGCCCTTGATTTTCAAAAGTGACCTATTCTATTCTGTCAGCTATTTTCTATGTGAAAACCAAGCAGGTAGTACTATGCAGAATATGGACAAAGGTTGCCTGTAGCTAATCCAGCTCAGAACAAGTAGAATGAGAAAATTTGAAAGAAATAGGTGCTTTTTCTTTTTTATGCAAGACTCTTGATTTGAAAGGTTTGTCTAAACACTAGAAAAGCAGGAACATCATGAACAGTAATAAAGAAACTTAATTTAATGAAATCAGAGAGCAGCAATGTGGCTGGTCTGTTTTTTCCTCTGCAGATAAAGCAGAGATGCGTCCGTTGTTTCCCTCAACATCAGCGTGGCAATCTTACACAACAACCCAACTGTACCCTGGTCTCCCACTGGTGGAACTGGGGCTCACTTGGGCCAGTGTTGTCTGCAAACATCCCTCTTGCTTGAGGGAGCACGGCGAATAGAGCAATATCCAAATTCTGCAAGCAAAGAAGAAGCTGAATACTATTTTAAGCAAACATTTCCTGTACAGGCTTCCGATATTTCTTCCCTTTGTGTTTGCATTTCTCTGAAAGTATTGCATGTGGCCACAGAGGCAATTTTCCCTACTTCAGTTACAGTACTTAGCTATTATTTTGCAATACCAGCTGGATAGATGAATAAGATAACTTGAAAGTTTTGCTCTTGAGAGCAACCAGACCTAGCTCTCTGTTCCATTTTTAAGTGTCTCAACAGGAAATTTCACATACATTAATTCACTTCATAAAGACTTCCCCTAATTTGATTTTATTTTAATTTTTAACTTTACAGCTTGAAAGAAGGGGAGGGATTTTTTCAGAGCTCATTGATGTGAAAGGAGAACAGCAACTACAGACACATTTTTTTGCGTCTTGATTTTGAATAGAATAGCAAGAAAGAAAGATGTAAAAATCTCCTATACAGGAGACAGATGATTATGAACGGAAGATGGGATGCCATCTGGAAAGGAAAATGAATGTCCCCTCACTGTGATCTTTTCCACATAAAGCTGCAGTTTCATAGTTGTATAGGATCTTCACTGTACAGATGTTTGCATCAGTATTTCTCAGATTCTTGTTTGAGATCAGACCCATGTTAGGGGTGATCAGTCTGAGGTAGTTTTAAAAATCTGTACGTTTGTCTTTTAAAGCAACTCAGGTGAAGAAAAGCCTGTTTTCTTGAATCCTCCAAGTGTCAGAAGTTTGTGCGCTGGTCACTTTACTTGACTCCAGGAACTGGCCACTGGAACACTGTTGCTGTTCCCACTGAACAGCTTCTGCTACTGAACGGATTTCTGATGAATCCCAAGAAGAACACCTGAAAAATCTGAGCACAAGACAGCTTCTTTCATATATCTGAACTTTTTAAAAGGGCACTTAAATTGGCTTTTTTGTATAACATACCATTAGATTGTATAGATATGTGTGTTTATTTTATCCAGCTTCTTTGTGGGTTGCTACAAGAGTTATGCTCTCTTTCAAGGAGACATGCCATGGCACAGAAATTCCCCAAGCTGATGGGGGACAGACAATAGACTGGACATCAGATGCACTGAGGTCTACACTTGGTTGCACTATGGCTCAGTAACCCGTTGCAAAACTTGTAGTCTTCCTTTTTTGCCTCCTTTATTCATCTTATCTTCTACTTGTCTTTAGATTAAATTAGTCCTCTCCTGTCAATGTACCACAGGTACCACAGGACAAGCCCATGCTTAGTCGGGGTTTTGGGTTGTAACAAACCACAAAGATTAACTTGCCACTGTGGCTATTTGGAGACTATAAATTTTGTTCAAACAGGAACTGACACTCATTTAAATTCAAGAGAAGATTCCAACCAGGTTTCCTGTGAATTCTCCCTTGTGCTCCACTCCCATAAGCTTTCTCCCCAGAGAAAACACTTTCCTCTCTCCCTGATGCTTGCTTCTTCTTCAGGGGTTTCATATGCAGCAATGCTATAGGAGGTGCTGATACGAGTTCCACTCCCTGGATCTGACGGGATATAGCTTGGGGAGTTAATGTGTTCAGATGGTGAGGATCAGTCTCAGATATTTTCGATCCTCCTAACTCCGCTTTGGTGCAGGTGTACAGTGACTCCACAGGGCATGAGGGGTCTGCAAGCCGAAAGAGGTCCTGCACGCAGGCATGACCCCGTCTGTGACTGGTGCGTGTATCCTGCTCACCGTTTGGTCACCACTGCAGGAATGGCAGCCATTCTTCTTCTGGCACAGGCTTTCAGCTCCCTTCCTTTACTGCATATTCCCTCCCCTGGGTAATCAGCAGGAAGGTCATTTTTTATTCACTAATCCAGGGCTTTACACACAGCGTGAGCACAGTTAACTAGTAGACGCTGGCAAGCAGGGGTTTTTGGGAAGGGGTTCAGAGGGGCATTGCTCCTGGCTGGTGCTGCAGTGGCGATGGGGGCTGAGCTGCTGCAGTCCCCCCTCTCTCTTGTAGTGCTGTACAGATGCATCCAGTCCTGCAAGCTGTGCCTGTGGTCATGTCTGAAGTTTATGTATTTACCTATTTCTCCTCAGCTTTGACCCTCCCAGGTAGGCTGGGAGACACCTCAGCCAGGGCTGAGGACAGCCCAGGGACCTTCCCCACATTGCATGGCTGGGGCTAAAGGCCACTTCCCCAGCCACTCGCTGGCGATTCTCACTGTTCCACCCCAGGCACACTTTATTGATGGTTCATGGAAGCAGGCTCCAGAAATTCACAAATGCAACTTAAAAGCCATGAGATTATACTAAGTTATAAACTTCAGGATTTTTAATTAGCTTTTGGGGTTTTAGCTTTTGCCTTGAAACTGCAAGGACTAAGTATTTATTTTATCTTAAATATAAGCTATGGTTCCCACATAATCACACACAGACACAGGCCAGACACGAGAAAGCAGAAGTGGGAAATGACCAGAAAAGGAGGGCAGTGTAATTAATGCCAGTTGACCAGCCAACAAGGTTGTTAGACCTCCCTTTTCCTTAACAGTTATCATGTTGATGAGACTGTAATCTTATAAAGGTAAGTGGGGGTCTATCTCAATAGCGGGTGCAAATAATGTCATTATGTTTGCATCCTGTCTGGCCCAGATAGATATGAGGCAGCGTTCGTTGAAAAAGCAATGCTGCTATATTGCCATGCCCCCAGATACAGAAAAAGACACTTGTAGACTCCTGTGCAACACATTAGTTAAAGAAAAAAGAAGATTAAAAAAAGTTATTTCTATCTATTCTATTCTATTCTATTCTATTCTATTCTATTCTATTCTATTCTATTCTATTCTATTCTATTCTATTCTATTCTATTCTATTCTATTGTAAGCTCAAATGGCCATAGTCTGTATTAGATAGGTGAACTAACAAGTATTAAGGACTGGTTGTAAATGTTGAATCCTCTTTCAGGAGAAGAACTGTGTGGGCAAACCTTTGGGCCAACATTATGCAGAACCTTCACCCACAGACTGAGGAAGGAGATGTGGCTACAGCTGGTGAAATCTGCAGGTGCCACAAACATGGGTGCTGCAGTAAATAATGAGAGGAACAGATCACGCATGCAGATGAGGTGGCTTGACAAGTTAGGTGTGCCCATCTGGGCAATATGTGCTTTAATATGACAAAAGGCAGAATTAATTAAAAAAAAAAAATTAAGTACATGGAAGGAAAGGCACAGCACTGGAACAGACTCAGGGAAATAGTGGATAATCCACTAAGCATCAGCTCCCAGGATGATGTTATTGCAAAGTTTATGAAACTATGACTCCAGAAACTTTAAAATAAACATTGAACATTACAAGATTTATGATAAAGTCTTGAGAGTTATCATCCCCCAGCCCCTCTGGGACGCCTGTGGTGTCAGGGGCTCCTGTGTCCGTGAGGGAATGTGTCTGTCTGTAATGTCTGCAGAAGGGCTGGTGTGCTCAGTGGCTTTCCCAGGGACTTGTGGCTCTTTCCTTGGCGCTTCTTGCCTTGGAAGGGCAGCGTGTACGGACGAACATGTGCTAATGTGAAAATGTTTATCCATCAACACTTTGTATAACTCCTGAGTCAAATGGAAGGGTTGCATGCCTTGTTCCTCTCCCTTAGGTGTGAGACCACAAGTTTTACGCGCTTTCCCTTCCATTCCTTGCAGATAGATATATGCTGCCTTTGTTTAATGAGATTTTGGGATGTTTTTTATTCTATTCCAAGCTCTGGCAGAGCAAGCTTGCTGACAGTGTCTTTGTCAGGAAAAAATATGAGCAATATTACAGAACTCGTGAAATCTTGGTTGTGTTTCTCCATTTTTCCTATTACTCTCAGGGTTTATATAGTGTGCAATTTGTCTTTGAGGAGCCCATGGATATTTCTATAGCAAAAAACCTGTGCAGCTATGTACAGAGGAGACACGCTGTAGTGGAACTTCAGTGGTGTCAGCCAGGGGCAGGTATCTGACATAAGTCTTGGTGACAAAGAGCACAGTTAGCCAAAGTGATGGTTTCTGGGAGAAGGGACACAAGGCAACTCCATGAAGAAAGAGGAACAGAAAGTGTCAAGAGGAACACAAACGAGAAAGAGCAAAATGGAGGAAGAGGAGAATTATGGAGACAGAGCCAGACAAATGTAGAAAACATAGAAACTACATTAAAGAACACTGAAAAAATCCAAGGGCTCAGACATAGGATTCACGTCCCCATATTTTAACCATTTTCCTGTTGGCCTTTTTCAATTACCTGTTTTCAGAGGCCTCTGTCTGCTGCAGAGGAGGCCTAGGCAGTTAAAACAGATCAGACATCTAATGTCCAAATGGCTCATTTCATCTCAGGGGAGGGGAATGGCACTCGGGAGCAAATTTCAAAGCTGCTCAGCCGGTTGCTCAGCCTCTNTGTTAGTAGAGGACATGACTTATTTATGAAAATGGAAAGTAAAAATATGTGAAAGTTATCAACATGTTCAAACATCGATCTTTTTCGTTTCTGGGGACCCTAGAGAAAACAGATCCTGTGCAATTGCAAAGACACCTTGGAGGGGCCCTGAGCAGCAGATGAGGTTTTCTTAACAGAATATAAAATGAGGAAGAGCATAGAGAGAAATTTGTGGAAAGTCTGATGGAAAAAGAGTACTGCAGTTTGTAGTCTGGCACAAATAAAGAACATGGCAGGACTTGATGTGTGCAGGAAAGAGCTGCTAGTACAGCTAAGATGCCATCTCTGTGCTGTCACTTCTGGGCAGAGTAGGAGTCCCTGGAGTTGCTCTGTTGTCACACATGCCCTCCGTCTCAAGGGCAGAACAAGTCAAGAGACAGGAACATCTTGAGCCTGAAATGTAAGAGAGCATCTTATAGTGTGAAGTATGCAGTCAGGAAGAGATGGCTTGATATCATTTGTCACAAGAAATAACCCAGAAACAGAAACCATAATTGCAAAAAGCCTATGGTATTTCCATTCATAAGGAGGATTAATCACAGACACAGTCTGCTGACAAGTCAAAACTAAACAGCAACCGGTAGAAGTCCAAGTCAAACAAATCAAAAGAAACACAGTTGTCAGTACTGTCGGAGATTGACCAGTTTCTCAAATATGAAAAGGATCCCCAGGGAGGACCGATCACAGGGCAGCCGANGCAAATTTCAAAGCCGCTCAGCCGGTTGCTCAGCCTCTTCCACATGAAAGAGCTTTGTTTTATGGGCCTCAATAACTTGAAATCACTCCCAGTCAGGCTGCCATATCATCATGTGTAATTGCTGCTGGCCTCCCTCTGAAAAATTCTCAGTTCTCAGGTACATCAAATACAGAGTGCTAGAACACATTTGCAGTTGCCATAGCTGAGTTCCCATCAGGTAGGGAACACAAACATGTCAGGAAAATAACTGGTTCAGCCTTTCTTCACTGGGAGACAGAGCAAGAACTCTTTTTTTACTGGAATAGGTTCACCATTATGCATTATATATATATCATTATATATAAACNGTGCAATTGCAAAGACACCTTGGAGGGGCCCTGAGCAGCAGATGAGGTTTTCTTAACAGAATATAAAATGAGGAAGAGCATAGAGAGAAATTTGTGGAAAGTCTGATGGAAAAAGAGTACTGCAGTTTGTAGTCTGGCACAAATAAAGAACATGGCAGGACTTGATGTGTGCAGTAAAGAGCTGCTAGTACAGCTAAGATGGCATCTCTGTGCTGTCACTTCTGGGCAGAGTAGGAGTCCCTGGAGTTGCTCTGTTGTCACACATGCCCTCCGTCTCAAGGGCAGAACAAGTCAAGAGACAGGAACATCTTGAGCCTGAAATGTAAGAGAGCATCTTATAGTGTGAAGTATGCAGTCAGGAAGAGATGGCTTGATATCATTTGTCACAAGAAATAACCCAGAAACAGAAACCATAATTGCAAAAAGCCTATGGTATTTCCATTCATAAGGAGGATTAATCACAGACACAGTCTGCTGACAAGTCAAAACTAAACAGCAACCGGTAGAAGTCCAAGTCAAACAAATCAAAAGAAACACAGTTGTCAGTACTGTCGGAGATTGACCAGTTTCTCAAATATGAAAAGGATCCCCAGGGAGGACCGATCACAGGGCAGCCGAGTGCTGATCTGCAGAGATGCTGTAAGTTTTCTCCTGCCCCCTAAGACAACTTTGCCTTCCTCGATGAGCTTTCACCCTCTGCATTGGAAGGACAATAAGTGTGGCAAAAACACTAATTTGCAAGTGCTAAAGCCTTATGGGCAAAATTTATTCGCGACAGCATCCAGTAGAAAATGCGCAGAATAAAGTAGAAGTGCAGAGAATAAAGGGATGCTCTCTCCAGGGGGATTTTGAACAGCTATATGTGCTGGAAGAGGAAGACACTGCAGAAATCACCTAAGTCGAACTTTGTGCCCCAAATTATCAGCTGGATGGAAATTTTTTGCAGATGTGGCTGCAGTTAAGGGCAGAGAGGAAGGCAGCATTTCCTGCAGTTACAGTACCCTTTGTGCAGCCCAAGCCCTCTGGATCATGGAGAAGGAGTAATGTTAGGCACATTCCAACACAGCTGTGGTCAGTTCAGAGTCACAATATACATTATGCATTATGCATGTCTGCATTAGGTGCAGGTGAAAATGTTCACATGGGTAGGGGCGAGTTCGGTGCCAACACTTAGAGGTGTTTGCTCTGAGGTCTGCATTAGGGTTCTGCCAATCTGTGACTGCACTTATGGTCTGTTTCACACAGCTGAACATTGCCTGCTGGTATTTGCTATTAGTCATGAAGTAAATAATTCTCAGCATTTAAAAAAATCTTATTATTTGGAGCATAGTCACACAGAAAGCATTTCTTTGGACGGAAATAACCTGGCTAGCCTGGCATTTAATGTTCTGTTTATCACAGTGGGGCTATATATGAATTCAGAGGTTATCCCATTCTTATTCTAAGAGAGCATAGAGGTTGACCAGACAAATAATTGCCCTCTCAAGCCAGAGTAAAGTCAGGACTTTGACAGTCAGCATATTTTAGAATTCAAGTGTTCCAGTATAAATCTGCCATGCCTAAATAAAGGCTGAGAAATCACATAACAAATAATGAACTATTAATGCACATTATGTATTTTCTTCAAAGAAGGAAGATCTTACAGGATGATGCTAATAATTGAATTATATTGGGTTTTTGGCTAAACACATGCCCTTAAATGGATGGATGTAACTACAGCAATGACTTCTGCTCATTTCCTTTTCAGAATAAAATAATAGCAAAGCACAGCACAGATGGCACAACGTCATCTGATGCACTTAATCCCAGGCAAAAATCCAGAAGGCCATTT
Organism: Rhinoptilus africanus; assembly: GCA_013400135.1. NCBI lineage: Eukaryota > Metazoa > Chordata > Aves > Charadriiformes > Glareolidae > Rhinoptilus > Rhinoptilus africanus. The sequence continues at coordinate 157,190 of VXBO01012522.1, forward strand.
AGGAAACAACGGGCAGGTTTTGTTCACATTATAGATCTTTGAAGAAGTGCAAATATCGAGTTGAGTGGTGTACTTTAAATTTTGTAACAATAGACAAATTGATTTAAAACAAAGATCTTTAATCTGAAGACGATTCAGTACTGTATTTGAATCAACATTAGAAATCAGGCCTTAGTTTTGGGGAAGACATTATCTGACCTGTCCATTAAAACACCTCTGTAAGCAAGGACGAGTAAATAAGATATCCAGCTTCTATCCAAACAAGGATTTTTTTCTTTTTTTTGGACCCATGAGTTATGCAGCATGGGGAAAATTAATTAGATTTCAGCATTAATATGATATAGAACTACTAACAAGACAGTACCAACAATGGAGCCATTAATACCTTTACAATTAGGTCATAGAAAAGAAAAGGGGGCTATCCTGTTGGGATTCCAGTTGAACTCCTGAAAGTGCCATTACATCTTAGAAAAATAATCTTGGCTTGTAGCTGATACCAAATTTTTTACCAAAGAGAGGAGTCCAGGGCAGGTGATGGTACAGGGATGTCTGAGGCTGGAGAGGGCTGGTGAGGACGGGAATGTTGTGCAGCACTGTGCTCAGCAGAGATAACCACTGACAATTCCATCTGTAAAGCAAACAGAAAACTCATCCTGTTCCCCTTGCCCCTTCGCAATCACTTCCTATTTTTAAACTGGGTTTTGTTGCTGACTACAAAAGAATGTAGCAATAACCTGAAATGACAACATTCCTCATTGAATGGGTATGTGCAAGCTTTGGAAAGCTGCTTAGGTGTCTAATTCCTTCTGACATGGATGGAGCGAGGTGCCTGAGTGCCTCTTGTCAGAATCCAAAGTTTTCTCTTGCTGTTTTCACAGCTAAAGTCTCTCTTCCCTGGCAACCCCAGGCAGTCTCCTTGTGCACCCCAACAGAGGAGCTTGGACAGGGTAGCAAGGCCTTTTTGCTCATTCAGGACAAGCTGACCTGATGGGTACAGCAGGCACCCCTGCCACTGTGCCTCGTCACCGCTCTGCTGGAGCCACCATCTGCTGGTAAACTCATGGGGACACGTGTGTGTCTCCCATGTGTCCACCAGTGAGCATCTCCTACTTGTTGCAGGTGACGAAGGATTTACAGCAATGCTTGGTGCTCATTGACTCTGAGGCTGTCGTCTGTGTGCTCATGGCAGAGGATTTCAAAGAAATACCTTTGCCTCAAATTTAACAATTTATCTTCATTTTGGTGATTGCTACCATGAGGCCTAGCCAGTTATTTGCTCTTTGTGTACCGTTTGTTTTGGTGATCTCCTAGGCCCTGTGATATAACACCCTGTCATGTGAAATGTAAGCACAATAATGCATCTGTAGCTGTTAATCAGGGAAATTAGCAAGAGACCAGTTCTCTCTTACACCATGCTTTGCTCTGAAATCCATCCTGTGTTGAGCAAGGCTTTGCTTGGAAGACCGTATGCAATTGCCCCTGCCTGTGGCATAAGGTGATAAGCGAGCTGTTCGGTCGGCCGTTCCCATGCGCAGAAACCTCGCACAGCCAGGTTTGTGTCTGCTCTCCCAGGAGGGAGGGCTGGTGCCCTTCCCGCCAGTCACTCTTGTTTGCTCAGCCTGGTCTCTGGGTGGTATTCCCTCTGCTAATTCCAGCTGAAGTCACCTCCTGAGCTGACAAAGCTGGCCAGTGCACTGCCCTGCTCAGATTGCTGTCAGTGCTCATTCCTCTTGCCAGAAAAATGCTTTTTTTTTAATTTTTTTTTTTTTAATATTCAGATTTGGCCAACCAATAAGTAAAAACTTTGTCTCCCAAGCAGAGGTGAGGTCATGCAGATACTGAGCAGAGCTGGGAGTCTGAATGAGCCAGTTATGTCAGCCAGTTAATAACTTTACTGTTGTCATTTATTTGTCATTCATCCAGAAGAATCCAAAAGTGCTTTACATTCTTTGCAACCAGCTTACAAACTCTTCTTGCTAACGGGGCGTTTCACACACTGCTGAAAACCCATCCCCGCCTGGGGAGCAGTGCAGAGCTGCTCGAGGGTCCCCCCACATTCTGCTCTATCGGGGACAGGAGGCAAAGACCACGCCGGGTAACTGAAGCAGCCAGGGAGTTTGGTATCATGCCCAGGGACAGCCCAAGTGGCCACTAGGAAGTTGTCCTGCAGCCCTGGGCTAATGCTTCCCGCTGGTACACAGTACTGCAGAAATGAAGTACTGTGCCGGGGCCACCAGCCCTATGGGCCAGAGCCCTCGGATGTTGCACAGGGGTCCTGACCTGCGCTGCCCGGGCTTCTCGGTAACCTGGGCATGTGCTCTGGGGCTTGGCTGTTTCTCAGTGAGGTTATGGAAGTTATTATATAGAAATTCCGTACCCAGAATCACTTGTTAAATAGGGAAAATATCACTGGATGGGCTACCTCAGAAATCGTTTGTATGGAGACATTAATTCAGCTTTGCATGATGCTCTGAGAAAGGCTCAGAACAAAATAGTGCTTGTCCTGCCATGGTATGTGTTACTTCCCTGCATTTAGAGACGGAGAGAGAGAGAGAGAAGCTGCATGACTGAGTACACGGTGCATTAACTTCCCAACCCAAATCACAGCACGCAGCTTGTTCAATAAATTTTGTGTCCCTCCCTTCTGGCACCTCTGCTCCAGGAACAGGCTGCAGTATTTTCAGATGTGTCTGCAGTCCAAACCCATGGTTCTTTTCAAGAGCTGAGTAAAGACAGCTTTTTCTATGACAGACACTGTTTGGTTTGTTGGGTTTTTTTCCCCCGTATCTGAAGTTTTCACGCTGCTAGTTGTTTGCCTCTCAGTACAGCTCTGTGGGGCTTTTGTGTGTGGGTCTCGGAGCAGTGTGCTCTGAGATTGGAGGGCTTGTGTCCTCTGGATATTGCTGAGGGGGAGGACAGGGATGCTACAAGGAGCAAGTGGGGACACCCCAGCTCCCTTTGCACTCTCTGAGGCCACGCTGACCACTTTGGGCCAGTTTTCCCATCCAGCTCAGAGCCCTTCCCTTCCCCTGTCCTCACACGTCAGAGCTTTCTACCACTGTTTTCTCCTTCCTTGCCCCTGGGAACCTCCCTGGCTTTCCCCAGCACCCACTCCATCTCTCAAAAGTTTTCTCACAGTCCTCTCCCCAAGGAGCCCATCCTGTCACTGCCTCCAAAAGCAGTTCACTGCTGTGAAGTCCTCAGTCACCAATTCATAAACAGTTGAACAGTTGAGGTTTCCCCCTGCCCAGCCCCCACCCCAAAAGTAACAGCAACTTGCATGTGTAAATACCCCTGGAAAATGCAGCTACAGAGCTCGCAGCTACTGCCAGTGTTTATGCAGTTCATGGAAAGCAAGTCCAAGTCCTCTGTAATCTGTGACAAAATATCCAGAGGGATTCAAAGCAAGTTTGAAAACTAGCCGCTCGCACTTTTCCTAACAACTCCTTTCTGGAGGAAGACCTTTATTCACTAGAGGAGCTGGTGAAATCCTTGTCAAAATCAGTGATGCCCAAGGAACTACAATTGTCCTAGGTCTCCTTTGTTATTTTTTTTATTTTTATTTTTTTCTCTTTGTACGCTAATGAAAGTGCACTTAATAATTGAACTCTGCTTCCTGATGACTTGTTTTATACTCCTTTGTAAGAAGTGACATGAGAAATGGTGCAGTACTGTGTTTTATTAGTAGTAGTGCTCTTATTAATAATGATAAGCAAGAACTGTTAGACAGAAGGGCTTTGGAACTTGCCTCAGTAAATCTTTCTACTGCAAACAGTTTTGGGTCCTATCATGTGCTGTATCTTAAAGTTCATGAAAAAACTTGGTAAACTTCTAGGGTAATTCCTAGAATTAATGATGATAGAATTAGAGTTAATTCTGGAGTTAATAAAAAGGAAAAATACCCCCAGAAAATACTTTGCTATTCTCTTTTTCTTTTTTTATTTCCTTTTTTTTATTATTTTTGAGAAATGGGAACACCAACATATTTTGGCTGGCACAAAAATATTTGTCTTGGAAAATGAATCTTGTATTCTCCTTTGCTTTTACAGCCTGGGCTCTCCCGCCACACTACATTTCCTGTGCTGCATTACACTCTTCCCTGGAGGAAATGAGCTGGGATCACAGTTGCAATGCAACAAGGGAGATGGGAGATGATCTGTGATATACCAGACATTTTTCTTAGAAGAATTACATTTAATCAGAACCATTTTAATTTAAAATACATCTTGAGAAGGACATGAGGCATTTGTAATTAATATAATTAATCCCATGGGTTCTGCTTACATTTCTGAAAGCTGCTGGGAAGGAGCAATGGTTGGTTTGGGCTGCTTCAGTCGGTTTGCAAATACTTGGGGTACAGTAGCTAATACTCGGGCAAGTGTATGATTAGGAAGAATTTTGGTGAAGTGGAAAATATGTAGATTCTTCCTATCACTACAGTCTCCACTGTTTCATTTCTGTTTCCTGCTTCTTTGCTGCCAGTTTCTAACACAAGAGCTGGACAGACTGAGACACTGATGCCCAAAAGTAGATGTCAAGGGGAATCCATGTCAATCTTGTCCTCTTGGTTCTCAGCCAGTGAATATGCCATTCAACCACTCTCTGTTAGTTTTTCTGAAGAATACAGGTATTGCAGGAGGTCATGGTATCTGTTATTTCCCTCTAGCTCACTATATTTATTGTAATTTAATCTGGAAGGAGAATGCCCAGCCTCAGCACATGTTTCAACCAAGCTCTGTTGCAGAGTTTTGGTTTGTCTCTGCAGAGCAACTACTGAAATCACAGCTACTTCCCAACTAAAAGCCACCTTACGTGGCCACCTATGACAGTTCTGCTTCCAGCTCTGTGAGATAGATTGTCTACATTCAGTACCTCCAGTGGCTATTCCTCCTTATGAAAGAGTAACAACCAATGGCTAGCACCTGCTTGGCACCCCATTGCAAGCAGGGTACCCTGAAAGTTGATATGGGGACCCATATTGTTCAAAGTCTTTTGTCGATGACCTGGAAAATTACACTGAGCATGCCCTCTACAAACTGAAGATGACGCTAGACCAGGAGAATGGCTGAGATAATGAAAGGCAGAACTTGAGCCCGGAGACACCTGGATAAATGTGGCAACTGGGTACAGTGCACCTTTGTGAACTTAATCAAGGAGAAGCGTGAAGTTCTGCAGGTGGGGTGGAATAACCTGGTGCATCAGTACTGGCTGGGCAGTGACAGGCTGAATGGCACCTGGATAAAAAGGACCAAGAAGTTATGCTGGATGCCAGGTGAATAGTCACCAGCTGTGCTCCTGTCATGCATAAGGCAAGCTGGGCCTTCCTGTTCAAGGGGGATGTAGAGAAACTGAAGAAAATCTGATGGAGGGCTCCAAGATATTGGAGCCTGAAGCACAGAACCTGTAAGGAGGAGCTGAGGGAGCACAGCTTGTTTAATCTGATGAAGAGGAGGTCACGGACTGACCTTATAGCAACCTGCAAGTTCTAAAAGGAGAGTTACGAAGACTGTGGAGCCAAACTCTTAGCTGCAGTAGATGGTATGACAAGGGGCAACAGCAACAAGCTGCAGCACAGGTTGCCCAAGGTGGGTGTGGGCATTAAGAAAAGCATTTTCACCAGGAGGCTGGTGCAGCACTGGAGTATCTTATTTGTGGAGATGTTCAAATCACCAGCTTTGAAGGTTTCCACTATCCATCTAGACCAAGTCTCAATTGACCTGACCTAGTATTGGTGATAGGCCTCTTTGAGCAGAATTTCAGACTAGAGACCCCAAGATGTCCAGTCATCATCTCTATGGCTCTTTAATTCCCTCACAAACTCAGGGTTGAACCTGAAAGTCCATCTCCCATATGCACATATGGGAGAAATCTCTGGGCTTCCCTGCATCCATCACTAGCACCGACCCACTTCACCTTCCCTGGACCTGCACCACCTGATATTCATTTGATGGTGTGCCAAATCAGGCCTACGATTATCTTTGGCTCAAAGATTAATTTGGTGGCAGTCATCAAATGCTTCCAGAATTTACTACATAGAAAGTTTTCTCTTGGTTAGACATGTTATGCATCCTTGCCTGGTGGAAATCAGCAGCCCTGCTTACTTATTTTAATTCCTGTTTCAAGACTGGCTTTTAAAACTGAGCGTGGAGTTCATTTGATCAGCCTAGACAATAGCTGCTGACTGGAAGTGTAGCAATCTCAAAGCCGTTTTGTGCAATGAAACAGATGGGGCAAGTTGAACTTCAATGGGATTTAATGCAGGAAGGTGTTGAAGAGTGCTTGTTCCAGCTGCTCTGTGGTTAATATTATGCTGGTGCATGGTGAATGCACAAAAGGGCAACACCACTCTAAAATACTCCCCAAAACAAAACCTGTAGGCCCATTAGTTTTAACTTCCTGATGTTTCCAAGATGCTTTTCACTACAGGGAGCCACCTGTGCCTATCCATTATCAGAAAATCTGCTTTTGGTAGTATCCTTTCATTGGGTTTTAATATGTGAAAAGGGCATTCTGATTTTTTTTTATTAAATGGATAAGGTTTCAAACAGCTCCTCCAGATGACCTGTAGACCTTGCAGCCTTGGCAAATTTCCTCCTGTAATTTGCTGAGAGCAGTATTACCTGCAGTACTGATAAAGGTCCCACTTCCAAACTGTTGTCAGTTAGTCTTTAAATCTCTGCCAAGACCTGCTATTGAAAGACTGCCTTTTTGTGATCCCTCTATTGGCATAGCCAAGAATAATGAACAAAAAATTCTCTTACTTCAGCTGCTGAAAACCTCAAATTGCTTTTTTCTTTATAAATTAAATCAAAGTCCAGCACCTCAGTAGTAAAATCTTTGCATCCTTCAGCATCCTATCTATAGGACATTTTGCATTTTATAATCGTCAGAATAAAACCTGTTAAGTGATTTTGATTTGAGAAACAACAGGGTAATTTACTGCAAAGCCACGAGTCCTGCATTTGCTTCTAAGTATGTCTTATCATGTGAAAAGAAAATTAACCTAGATTAATTAGGACAAATGCTTTCTGCATATGAATAATCTGTACATGATACACTTCCTTTCCTGGGTTTAAAATATTTTCAATCTGAATTTGGACATTAAAGTAGAGGCTGTGAATACTGATACAGTAATGGGATGTAAAAAGCCACAATAGCCAACCTGATTTAAGAGACCTAATTCTGCTTCCATTTAACTCCATTAGTAAATAGATCACACTCATCAAGACACAAAAGGCAAAACCAGATAATAGACTGAAGTATCTAGTTCGATGTGTAGCAGGATGAACCTGTTTGTGTCTGTACTCCTTGGCTGTAATAGATCTCTAATGCCTTATTGATAGATAAAGAAAATCAAGACAACCATTGCTCTCATTTCATTAGATAGTGGTGTCTGTGAATAGCAACTGCTGGGTGTACTTTTTTCTAACCTTGAATATCTGGTGTCAGATGTAATATAGGTCACAAATTAAGTGGATTTCTTGTAAACCAGTAGCTCTCAAAGGTTTTGTGTGCAGCTCCTTCCTGTGTTCTGTGCAGTGTTAGTGTTTGCCCTCCACAGAGCGAGCAGCGGCAGGCTGGGCAGGCTGGCTGCAGGGTGAGCCTCATGCTCCCACCCTGCACGTTTCTGATGGTTGGTCTGCTGCAACAGTTAGGATCAACTCGCCGGTCTTGGCTAGTCCAAGTTAGGATTAAAATCAATAAATGGTCACTAGTTTTCTTCAGCCTATTGGCTGTTATATCTGAATAAGGTAAAGAAGCAGAAACTGACTTTTTTTTGGTATAAATCTGTAGACAAATAAGTAGAAATGAGGGAAGCTACTCTTACCCATGCATCTTTTCTAACAGAAGATGCCTTACCTGTGAGCAAAGTGTGGCTCAAGAAACAAAAGAGACCAAACATCACTGGACACACCAAAGTTGATGAGAAGGCTCCTTAGTCAGATCCTTATTTTGGGTTATGTCCATAGTGATTGTAGATCACTACGATTAGCTGCTACCATTCATTTTCTTTTCAAAAATCATCCCAGAAAAATGGGGCTGAAAAGGGAACAATATTGAAAATGAAAAAAACTACACCTAAGTAAAGCAGGCAAGGGAAAAGAAGCCTTCCATCAGTTTAATAGGCTTGTTAACAATCAAAGGTGGAATTTGGATCTTAGTAGTTTATTTAGTTCCCAAAGTTTGTAGAGGTAGGTGATTTCTCTAACTGATTTGCGCTTTGCCATCTCTTAAGCATGGGGTGGTGTTTGTTTAGCAGAGTCCTGTCAGGCTGAGGTTTGCTTTTCAAATGAGTCAGTAACAAGGGTAATAAAATACTTCTCACTTCTAAATGTCCTTTCACCTGAGATGCCAAAGCTCTTTGCACAACTTAAATGCTTCTCACAGTACCAAAATGTAGGTATGAATTATTATCCCAGTGGCGGCAGCAATTAGAACATAGGAACAGAGGGAGAAAGTGTTTTGTTCATGCTGATGGCAAAAAAGGAAACAGAATCTGGAGCAGAAGTTGCTACAAACACAGTGCGGGTGAACCCAAATGACGTCCATCTGCAAATCTACTGTCCTCTGTGTGTTGGTGCTGAGATGACGCTTAGCTTTTTTTCTGCCTTCACCATTACAATAGCTGTAGTTTTTAAATTTATTTTTGTGATATTGAGTATTCAAGGGCAAATACCATTTTCAACAGTTTCTTCCCAAACAGGAAACATGCGTACTCAAGCATGAAGGAGAAAACAAAAATGTTGATGGCTAACAAAAGTCATCTGAATTCCCATCCCAAAGAGCCAAATGCATCTTATTCCACCAAGCAGAGACATACATGCCATTTGGGTAAGAAGGTACTTGAAATAAATGGAGCATTTTCTCTCTCCTCCTCCTCCTCTGCTCCCCTCTGCCTCTTGTGAGACCTGACAGTCTTGGGACAAGCCTCAAACAAACAAGCTTAGAGACACTTGCTTTGTGTTGCTGTAGCTTGAAGCAGCTGAGAACACTGCTCTGAAAGTGCGTCTGACACTAGTGTCCTTACCCCAGGTAGGCTTTGCACTTCTCTCTCCGTGCTTCAGTTTCTTGAGATCCAGTAAGAGGCCACCAGATGTGAATGGGTGATGGAGGAAGATCAAGCCATCCCTCCTTCCTTTACCAGTGCACTGGTGGCCAAGAGGTTTTGTGAATAGCAGGCTTGGCTGCAGCCTATCCAAACCTGCAGATTAATTTATGGTTCTCAGCATGGAGGGTGTGTGTGTGTGTGTGTGGTTTATTTTTGTTTTTAATTTAACAGGAAAAGGTAGGAAAAGTGGAGCAGAGCTTAACTACTCAGTGAGATGTTTGCTATTACTTTTCAGCAGGTATTAAGAAATCCATTTGGATTTCCTGATAACTAAAAAACACCCTCTGTTTCCAAGTGTCACCACAATACTTCTGGATTTTCTACTTTAATGGCAATTATCTCAGTGGAACATCAGTTTCACCCCTCCCATCTGTGCTCTGTGCTGAAACAAAGAGGAAACTGGTGTCTGCTTGTTTTACACAGCTTGACCCCCAGCCTGCAATTTTTATGATTTGTGTGGCAGTGAAAGGCAAAGAAAGGGGAAAAAACTGAGAGCACAGGGAAGATAGGGAGAAAGAAGCTTCAGTTTTCCCAAGCTGCCCTAGGACTGACCGCAGCTCAGCTAGGGCTGATTTGTGGCCATCGAGTAAGCGAACACAAAAGCATTAAGGGAAAAGGTACAAAAGGCTCTCCTTAGAGATTGACAGCTTGTTAAGGACCATTATTAATACAAGTTCAACTTAAATGACAGGGTCACCTATATGATGCTGTTTGGGATCCCTGCCCTGGTCTCATAGCATCTTGCCATATTTTTATCCAGAGATTTTATCTGACAGTCACATAACCCTGAATTAACCAACATTTATCCTCAGTTATCTGAATGTATAGACTCTGCACTAACTCATCACTGACTGGAAGGACACCACACTCACTGCTGTCCTCCCTCATCTTTAGTGGAAGGAGGAGTCACTTGGACAAGAATTTGCTTTTTGTTTGAACTTTAAAAGCCACATTTCATTAAGAAAATTAAATCAGTTAGTGGCAAGGAACTTCACAAGAAGCATTACAGTGGCCTATTATTTAAAGGCATTTTTGCAGACACCTAATATAGCAGCTGTGTCCTAGGGATCCTGCTGTCCAGGATGGTGACTGTTGTCCTGAAGGACCTGAGGAATGGAAGAACCATTGCTCATCTCAAAATAGTAGGACCATAGTTTAAAAGAAGACAGTTTACCAAGAGAGAGTGAAATAGTTTAGTTTAGTGATTGCTGGTGTCAACTGATTCCTTACAAAATCACAGTCTAATTGCCCTTATTTTATTCTCCTTTCTGTGAAGTGCTTTAATGAGACCATTCCAGAAAAGATTCAATTAAACCAGACATTAGCATTTTCAAATATTACAGATGAAATTTGATGAGCATCCTATGAATGGGAAGAAAAAGAAAGGAAAAATGCATATTTTCTGAGCAGCATAATCCATTATTTAATTATCAGTTGTGTTCCTACTGACAGTTCTTGTTAAAGAGCAAGGTATTAAGGGGTTGGTTTTTTTCTACCATAAACAAATGAAAAAGAATGACTGAACTCAGCATGCACCTTCAGTGTTTGGTATGGTCCATGATGTTCCCCTGTTTCCTGTCAGCATCCCAGGAAGGAAGCACACAGGGTATGAAAAGATAAGGGTGAAGCGATCTAGTCCACCAGCATCCCACTTTTTCCCTTGCTAAAAATCTATGCAAAATCTCTGACTCCAGCACATCAGTAGCAGCAGAGCACTGCTTAACTTAACCAGCCTGTCCTGGGGCTTTACAGCTTCTCAGTTTCTACATGAAAGACAATCCATGTTTTAGAAAACCACTTCTTTTGTCCTTCAGAAAACAATGCTAATTTGAATAAATAGTAAAAAATGGTGACAAAAAATAAATAAAAGACTCAACAGATGTAAATCAGCGTGAATCTATTGGCTTTAGTGGAGCCACACCAGTGTGGACAAACGGAGGTTATCATCACTGTTATCACTGAGGATGTGACATTCTTTTGGGGAGAAGTTTTATCCACATCATTTATTACCTTTTTCCTGCTTAGCCCACAGTTGTTTGGCATTTTATTGTCATCTCCTCTGTAATAATCAAGCTTTTTCCCTTTTAGGTGCTGAAGTAAAGCATTGTGCAACTTCCACAGTAGTCAGAGTCAGGGAAGAGGCCACTGGCATCTTTTGTCTCTTCTGTGATGTTTGTGCATTAAAATAAAACCTAAGAAACTAGGACAATTTGTTTAAAAAAAAAAAAAAAAGGTTGTGTGAGTTTAAACTGCTCAAGGGCAACCTTAATTTATGTGCCAATAAGTTACACAAATATTTTCTCTACTATTCAATTAAGAACAAGTAGTTTCCTTGGCAACGGCCACATTACATGGAACTTACTCGAGCTCTGAGTTCCAGCAGAGTGCTTTCCCTAAGAAAGGAACATACTCATCTATCATGTAAATGTCTAATTTGTACACGGTTTTGAGAGAGAGGGGAGAAAATGGAATTTCCGGCAAATTAACACAGCCCTTCTCTTTTGCTAGAGTCAGATCCATGCTCTTTTCAGTAGTTTTCTCCTGCTTTTCATTTATATCTCTATGATAATTTGTCTGTTAAAGTCGTAAAAGAGTAGGATTGTGAGCTGAGTGAATTAAAAACTGCAAAAGGGGGGCAGGCTGCTGGTGAGAAGGATGGCTGGGGGTTCTGGTTTAAAAACAGGAAGGTGGCAGTCTTCTTCCATGCAGAGTTGCTACTGAAAGTGTGCTCAGGGGGTTCAGTTATGATGATGGCGATCACTACTTTTGTGGTCAAAAAATAAAGGACCTCAGCCTGATTACCCATCAAATTGGTATTTACTCTTAAACTATCACCTTTCTCAGTGCTGCGATTGCTCTGCCCATAGCCCTTGCCCTTGCCAGGCTCCTGGCTGTTCACATGCTGGTCCCTTCGGAGGCTTGTGGGCAGCGCGTACCTGGGAGCCAGATGGGCATCTGCGTGGCTGTCGCTGTGCTAGGAGCCCTCTAACTGTCCTGAGGTATTCCCCAAAACAAACTGAAAAGCTGCTTTTGGAGCCAAGCCTAAACACCATCTCTGGGTGTGGAAACATGCAGCTGTGCAGCAAGGGGGAGAGCCTGCCCCACCTTCCCCTCGGAAGGAATGCCTCGCTCCCTTTCCATACGCTCCTGCTCTCTGCCTGGTGAAGGCCATGACCGGCTTCCCCAGGAAAGTCCTGGCTCTGGTCTCTCCCCTTTGCATCACCCTGCCATGGAAAAGGGATTTGGCATTGTCAGATTTAATTTCCAGGAGAATGTTTCTGCAAAGCTGGAACAAAATCTCTCCCACTGCATTCATCCCATGGCTTACGTTCAATCCGTAAGTCAATTTTACGTTTTAAAGATATTGTCCTACAGCTTTTTCCTCCATTCTTGTGCCTATTGACAGCATGAAGATGGAAATTCTTTTTGAGCTGTTTGCAGCTTTCTGCTCTTGGAAAAAGACTGTCGTTAGCCACTCTTCAAAATTTTACACTCTTTGAAATCCAAATACAAGATACTCCTTGTATTTGAAGATCTCTTAGGGGAAGACAGGATCCTTTCCATCCCCTCTGTGATAGTGGGAATTTTGCTATGGAGTTCAATGGCTGCACTCTCTGTGCCTATTCCACTTTCCTCCCAACTTTCTATTTGTTTTAGCTCAATTAATACAAAACCTAAAGGAATTAGGTTTAATCATGTCTTTTATCCTTTGCACACCCAAGCGCATGCAGAATTATCTAATAGACTTATTATGGTAGCACTTTTCCTATTGAACTGTGTTCTGCTTTGAAGAAACAGCAATTCTGGGCAGCTTTGCAAAAGTATTTTCTTGCAGTTAGCAATTAGATTAATGATTTCCTGTTTTACAAGACCCTAAGGTACCGAACTCCAGAGATTATATGTGATTACACTGCTCCAGTTCCAGGTCAGCGTTATTGTGATGAAATACATATTTCTTCTTACTTGATAAAACATACAGGATTGGCTATTCGGTAGCTAATGTTAAGATTTATGGACCCTGTCATAATTTATTTCCTTTAAGTGCCTCAGCATTGTAAATGATGTGACAGACAAACACATTCTCACCATGTAGTGGCCTTATCTAGTTTTGCTCCCCTCCCTCCCAACATTTAATTGTGCCTGTCCTTCAGTCAGCCCATCTCCCCCTTAATTACATACTGTAACATATGAATTTCTCTGGCTGGGAAATGAAAAGTCACTGCAAAGTCACCTCATCTGTGAGCAGACAGCGCGGGGTGAGACAGGAAACACAGGTCACTGCCTGTTGCTGTGTGTGCAGACAAGGTCTGATTTTCCTTTTGTCCAGTGGGAGCTGACACGTTTTTGCCAACTTTGGTGTATTTTTTCCTTGCCCTGCTAACTCTAGTGAGAAGCTCCTGCAAACTGGCATTTCACTAGCTCAGGAGGTGTGTGAATCTTTCCCTTGTTTTCGGGGGATGAGGTGAAGGCAAGCCAGATCGATAGGGTGAATCGCAATTAGCCTATTTGCTTGAATGTGTGAGAGTGTGTAAATATCTTGCTGTTTGGGTTGGGGTTTTTTTCAATATTGTAATGGTGCTAAGTTACCTGATCTAATCATTAAATACTGTACCATAATGCTATGCCAAAAAGAAATAACTTCTAAGACTAATTTTGAAAAAGATACTTAAATATTACCCTGCCTCCTTCCAGTTAAATTGTTTGACAGCACCTCTGGAAACTCTTAAAAAAAGCTTGGTTTGTCTCTTCAATTCCTCAACTCATCATATCCTTCCATGGAGCTCTGAGCCATTCAGCCATGCCATTCTCATAAATCTGAACATATTTTTTAATCAAAATCACTCTGACATATTGTAAATTTTCCTTACTTCAGGTCATATAATACTCCAGGCCACAACAGTGAACATATTGAGCAATATCCTAGAAAATGCTTTCCGTATCCCTTTCATACATTATCTATTTTTAAAAGGAAAAGTTATGGTTGGGCAGCAAAAAGATGTGACAGAAACCATCACTGTGTGTAATGAGGTCACTAAAATGGCATGCACAAAAAAATAAAAATCCCTTTGCCTTTGCCCATCAAAGAAACCATAATTTAAACATATTTAAACATTTAAAGATGAATTGAAGTATTTTCTTCAGTGCCAGAAGTACACACCTATACATGTCTTGATATAGACAGAGCAAAGTCTGCTCACCTCTGGTCAAATCACATCCAGATAGGGCAGCGCCTCTCCTGGTGTTCAGAGACAGTGGGCAACAGGCTAACACATCCAGATGTGTAATTAGATTCAGTTATCCAGTGCTGGAGAGCTAGCCCCCACATGGACACAATGAAAACAACCACTCATCCATGAACTTCATCAAAGTACAAGGTTTTATTTGAATCACAGCAAAAGAATAACTGAAAGATTTTTTCACCTTGGTTTATGATGCCTTTCCTACTAAATGCTTGAAGTTAGGACGAATGTAAAGTATGAAAGGGCATAAGACAGTTCTGTAATGAGCTAGAGGTCACTTCTTTGAAAATTAATATTTAAAAGATGACCTTCCAGCTCTTATTTTGAACCCTCTGCTGACAGAGGGAGTCCCTCTCTTATTTTTAAGAATGTCCTTGAAATGTTGAAATGCTAGAGCATTTCAACAGACATGTGTGCCACCAGAGCAAAAGTAGTCTTTACAATTATCCATTTCCTCCTAAACTTTGTTTTCTGAGGAAGGGAAGTAGTGTGTAATTATTTATTTTGCTGGTAGAGTTAAATAGGTGACTTAACATGCTTGTTGTGCCTGCATTAATTATTCAGTTGCCTAATACACTAGATCTCTCTATTTTCAAGACAGCTTAGTGTGCCAAATCTTTTTGATGCAGACTTCACGAGTACAGAAAGACCATACAGCAATCCACAACTTGATCTACTAGTTGTAAATGGAAACTTTTTGGAACAAGTTCCATGGGCCTGACAATGACTGCATTGATCATGTTATTGAGACAGAAGTCTGCTCTTTTACATTCACAGAAATAAAGGGAAAGTGGTGGATAGGTAAGAAGTTGCATGCAGAAGTATAGAGGCAGGCAAGCTTTTCATGCTGCTCTCTTCAGGAGCAAGGCACAACTATTTCCTTCATACAAATAGCATGGCAAATACATCCCACAGTCACTCCAGTGCCACCCAATTGCATTTTTTGTTGCAGTGGCAATGGTGTAACTGAGATATGAGTTTGGTACAATGTACTTTGTTCAGCCATCAGCCAAATTTAATGAAGTGGTAGGGAATATTTTAAGCTGGATTTGGCCTGCATCATATGATTAAATGTGAGAAGTGCCCCTATTATGTGTTAGATGTTCTTTTGGGTAAAGATCAGGTTTGCTTGGTTGACTGAATTCAGGGTATTTTACATTTCTGGCTCCATCAGATCTAATACAAAATTTCAGAATTATTTTGTGCCCCTTCCATTTCGATGATTATCTTCCATTTTGATGGCAGGAAGCCAAATTCCCTGCATGCCTTACTAACCTTTACTTAATATCCTTTATCTTTTGCCTTCTCCTGATTTCTATAATTTTGAATTGGTATCTTTTGACTTCACGTGAAAGTCCAGACTGACTTTGGAACCAACAAGACTCCAGAAACCAACAGACTGCATGAAGATCTATGCCTCTGCTAGTCACCTGGAACCGGTAGAAACAGGTTTCTTACTGGAATTTCCTCTTGCAATAGGCAAGTCAATACATTTAATCTGGATGCTGTTGCTCCAGAGGCTTGTGGAGGCAAAGGTACAATATTAACAACTTCTTCCACTTTTGGGTGACAGCTCATAACCTCCCCAGGGCAGAAAAATTTTGCTATTGCAGTGATACTGGAAGGAGAGTGTGGTGGTAGAAAACCTCAGACACTGGCAAGAACGTATTGTATTATGTTATTATTATACAATCACAGAATGGTTTGGGTTGGAAGACACCTTAAAGATCATCTAGTTCCAACTCTCTGCCATGGGCAGGGACACCTTCCACTAGACCAGGTTGCTCAAAGCCCCATCCAGCCTGGTCCTGAACACTTTCAGGGATGGGGCATCCACAGCTTCTCTGGGCAACCTGTTGCATTGCCTCACCACCCTCAGAGTGAAAAATTTCTTCCTGATATGTAATCTAAATCTACCGCCTTTCAGTTTGAAGTCTTTACCCCTCATTCTGTCACTACAATGATGATGACAGTGTCTCAAATCCTGAGTTGAGATCATAGCCCTGTTTTGGTAGGCATTGTAGAAACACCATGTAAGAGATACAGCCTTCAGGGATCACTATCTGACCAGGAGAGGCATGGATACCAAGTGGATATGGATTCAAACTTAGATTCAGTTTCATGACAGAAACATGGCATAGATACAGCTGGAAAAGATGAAGACTTTTGTTGGTGTCACTTGGAAGACTCTGACAGAGCGATGAACTTTTCTTGGGTATCCAGACTTCCAGTCTGCTGCCTGGACCACAAGAAAGTCCTTGCTGCTGCTGCTGCTGCGAGGATGCTTGTATCACTGTCCACATCTGGACAGGCTGGTGGGAAGCACTGCAACACCACCTGTGCCGAGCAAAGCGGGTCGCACTGGAAGCTCAGATTGCACCTACAGTTTATTACCTGGGGAAGGGACTGGGGAACATTTTAGTCAGGGAAGGACAACCTGACCTCACCAGGCTTATGACAAGTTTTGCTTGTGCGATATGGGAGTGCAACTGGTATGACACAACTTCAGTGGAGTGGAAGCACTGCCATGCAATGCTGCTTGGTTTCGGTTATGCAGCGGGTATGGTTTGGTCTTTTGTTGTGTTTTGGGGGTCAGTGTCTGAGCCATGTTGTGCTGTTCCAGCTGCTGCTGCTGCTGCTGCTAGCAGGCACTTCGATCCCTGGCCCATCTTGTCCAGAGCTGCTCAAAGAAGCCTCAGACTAGATGGATTAGATACAACGTTTTTCTGTTATTTAAGATGGTAGAAAACCAATGATCTCACAGGGTGTTGTCCCATTCTACGTGACAGTTTTGGCACAAAATCTTCCTTTTTGTTGACAGGCATAAGGGCTTTGCAGCTGAGTTTTTCACTCTCTTCCCAAGCATAAATACAGTTTCCTCTGGGAAAAGATGTAACGGCACTGGGTTGTGTTGGTATTTCTCAGGCTAATTACAAAGTGATAGTGTCACCAGGGCCATCAGAAGCAACATTTGAGGAGTGAGAAGTAACCAATGGCCAAGGCAGGTTAGGAGAGGATAGCTTGATGCTGAGCTCGTGCTCTGCAAAGTGACCTCTCTGCTTTGTGTGGGGAGCTCCAACTGGAAGAAGCAGCGAAGCCCACAGAGAACATGGGCAGGGGCAGAGGCTTGTAAGCCACATCCACATGAGCTAGTTCAGGCCCAGAAGCAGTGCAGCCACCGCTGAAGGCTGTTATCACTAACTAAGAAGAAGTTCTTTACACTGAGGGTGGTGAGACACTGGCACAGGTTGCCCAGAGAGGGGGTGGAGGCCCCATCCCTGGAGACATTCAAGGCCAGGCTGGATGAGGCTCTGAGCAACCTGATCTAATTGAAGAAGTCCCTGCTCACTGCAGGGGGGTTGGACTAGATGACCTTTAGAGGTCCCTTCCAACCCAACACTGTCTATGATTGTATGATAAGTCCAATGGGCAGGCAGCACAGTGGTCCATGGATGCTGCTATGGCACCTCAGAGGTTTGCCGCTCTGGATGGGCAGCTCTCGTGTCAACCCGGCAAGCACCAGTGTTACTCTGTGCTATTTAGATGAAGGAAATAACAAATATTCTCTTAAAATTAAATATAGGAAGTGAGATTTCTGAATGAAAGCAAGGTAAATTTACCATACCTTGACAGATTTTGCATGTCCTAACAGTGGCGGACTGAGCACCTTCAGTGCTTCTTGAGGAAGGGACCAGATACAAATTTACAAATGAATTTACCAGTCAGACACAATAGTTACCGTACAGATAGTCCCTGTTCCCTTTCCCCTTCCATAGCAACAGGAATCTGACCTGCCTTTGCCTGCTCAATCCTATACATTGGCAAGACATGGAATTTTACAGAAATCATGGGTCCTTGATGCATTATAGCAGAATGGCACTTTCACCATGTGACTGACATAGAAGGAGGGACACGGGGCTCAGATCTCTCTTCCTTAGCGTCAGGTCTGTGCCTCTACATGAATGATGCCACTGAGACAAATTGCAGCGTATGGTCAGGACAGGCTGAATCACACCTATAATTTTCTCACTTGGTGGGCGAAGGAAAGACAGACAGTTTCAAAAAAGCAAGGGTCAGTGCGTGCTGCCGTAATACAATTTTTCCACTGGCAAAAATGTACTTTCACCTCCACCTCCCCCTGTCCTTTTGGGTAGCTGCGCTTGGTTCTGGGTGATCCGGGAAAATTGTCCTAGAGTGGAGCTGGGGGAGGGATGGTGCATCCCCTGGGGGCTGTGCCTGGGGACTAGCGCGGAGGGGACATCAGAGCACTCTGAGGTGCCCGGGCACGCAGGCAGCGGGAAGGAAAAGGGACTGGCATAAAACACAGGCACTGGTAGGGGGCCTTGCCCACACACACACAAAAGGGGTTGTACTGGGCTGGTTACAGGGAGACAACGGTATGCCAGCCAAGACTCCTGGCAAGGATGAAACATAGTGAGCTGTCATGATTAATAATAGAGTTTAATCCTACACTGGGAGGCATAAAATGTATTCAGAGCCCACCACGTTACTGACGCACGAGAAGCTGGTGGCAGGGATGTGCGCAGAGTTTCCAGTTGGCGGCAGAACTGGGAGAAGCATCAACATCTCAGCCTGCTGCTTGCTGCCATGCAGGGCTTGAAGGCTGTGCTGCTTTGGGACCCAGGTTCTTTGCTTGTCCCAAACGTGTGCCCGGTGACCGACCTACGGGGCCCAGCGGTTGCTCTGCCGCCGTCGTTCTGGTCCTGTCACGACAGGCAAACCCTTAGAGCTGGAGGGGCTTATGTTGGCAGACGGCTGATGCGCGCTATGAGAGGTGAAGTCTGTAAACTCCTTTTCCTTATTTTACCTATTATCTTTTCTCTTGATCGGTTACAATGACATCGGAGCATCTTAGAGCCTTGGAACCTTATCCAACTCCACAGCAGCTCTTCTAGCAATTGGCTTACTCTTAGAACCAGAAAAACTACAGAGAAGCTAAGAAAGAAACCTGCAGTAAACAGCAAGCTGAAGTCTTTGAGGCCTAGGTTAGTGAATCAGACACTAGTTTTTGCACCCAGAAAATGCTGATTTTGCTGCCTTTTTCTTTCACAGCTGTCTTCTGTGGATGACCCTGTACTGCACACAGGCAGGACGCAGAAGAAAGGAAAAATGGCTGCAAAATCTTACTGTGAACTCAGCCGCTGAGAGACAGGAGAATTTCTGTGAAATCTCTCTGAAACCAATTTTAACCAACACATTCCTGCGTATCTGACAGCTAAATATTTTCCAGTTGATATTACACTCCAGAGTATAAGCTTTACCACATATGACCCAGACTTACTAAACACATTTACTGTTCCATTTACCCATTCCCTTCTTTACTGCTAATTGAATACATTTCCATTCACATCCTCCAAAAAAAAAAAAAAAAGTCTGTGCTTGGGACCACTGCAGGTATAATAATCCCAGCCTCCAGAAATGGGTGCATGTTATCTCAGACTCTCTCTGAATTCAGGTGTCCTGATCACATATCTAAACTGATGCTGGCAATGAGTGGTTTAGAAGAAGTTTTGCTTTTGCTGCTGTAATCTTTTTACTTATTTTGTCCATAAGCATCTGAGTTATTAAGAACTTCTCTAAAAGCACTTAGATGGTTGCTCAAAATAAATTTTGGTGTCAGCTGGAGGACTCTGGGAGTAGGTTGTACCATATTTCATTCATATAGTGAAACTTCTTAAAAAGTAAACTTATCTCAGAAAAATTCTCATGGCAGCTTGCAGCTACATCCATGCTGGATAAAATAAGATGCAGAAGTGGAAAATATAATGGGCAAAAAGTAGAACCCTGGGGAAGTCTACCCTGAGAGTTGATTTTTTATATATGTGTATATATATATATATATAAAAACTCATACTTCTGCTGATTTTGGGGTGGTTTTAGGGTTTTTTTTTTTTGGCTTGTTCAAATGTATAGCCAGTATTTACTGCATAAAAATACAGTACTTCATCCACCTTGTAATTCATTATAATGCATAAGAAAAGACAGAATTCTTTGGCGTTGATATAGTCTAGCACATAAATACACAGTACAGGGACTTCTCCCTACCCCAAGGATTAGCAGTAAAACAGCCTGTTGTCTCCTTTGAAGTCCTTCCATATATTTGTGATATTCTGAGCATAATGTTATAAAAAAGATCTTTTATAATCTGCATTCTTGTTAAAGGGATGTATATATATATACACTGCAGTCTCTTAGGAGGAAACAGTTGCTTTACAAGCACAATCCCATTTTAAATGTTAATATTTCCAAAGATTTTTATTTTTAACCATGATCAGATGTTTCAGGCTACATTAAAAAAAGGATGTTGTAAAGGGCAAGAGGAATACAAACCAAGGTCTGTGTACAAAGAATTTGGGGTTTTTGTTTTATTCCTACATTGTTAATTTAATTTAAATTTTGTTTCTACTAGTTTTAGACATATCTGAAACTAAATTTCAGCCCAGAGCATTTTTTCACAAGGAAAACATGAAGGCTTACAATGGAAATGCTGGACAGGCACCTCTAAGCTCCACTCAGAGTGAAAGGACCATGTAAGGGGAAGGTGAGGAACGCAGGAAAACACAACTCCATGCTTTTGGGATTTTCTCCATCTCAGGTTTCTGTATCAGGGATAATCCCTTGGAGTGCTGCGAAAATTGGTTACTGATGGCGAAATTTCCATGACTGCCTAGAGGGGTTACCCGCTTCAGTCCCACTGACCGTAACACAAGTTAGACATTTAAATCCTTGAAGTGCTTTTGAGAAACCGATACTGAAATGTGCTCAAAGGTTACAAGTTCAGCTCAAGGCTGTTCTGCAAGTACTGGGAAAGCACGGTCCCAGCGCCTGACACTGGCAATCTCATGAGTAATATCCTGAATATCCTCACTCATTTCAGCAGCCCCCCCCGTGTCGTAACAAAGACCTTGCAGCTTCTCGATGAAGACTGGCGTGTGCTCTGTGCACTTTCTGCTTGGGTCTGATGCCATGTTTCCCCTCCTGAGCTTTTTGGCCAGAAAGAACAAAGTGTGAGATTCAGAGAGGCTTATCAGTCTCTGTGGGTGGCACCAAGGACTGCAACTTAAATCCCCGCCACACAGACAGGTTGAGAAAGGGAGCAGCTGACTGTAACCTTTTGAACTTTCTGAGAAAGTTGAGTATTGCCTCACAGCCTGGTGTTTCTGTTTGTCCCCTTGGTAGCTGTTTATATTCTTCTCTATGGAAAAAGCAAGATGTTTGAACCCTGAGGACTTTTTATATGTGCTTCTGAGTTGCCCCAGTGCACAAATAAACTGTGTAGGTGCTTTGTGATCAGAATAATCTCACATGATCAGTCATACATTGTTCTCTTGTCAACAGCAGCCATCTAGGACCAGCCTTGTGTCCTGGACTGAATCCAGAATAAACAAGCACCCTGATGGAAATGCTCCATAAACACCCAGAATCTGGAGACATTCTTAACTTGCAGGATGCCAAGTTTTGGGTTTTTTTTCTGGGAAGAATAAAACTTATTATATTGACATAAGGTCATTTTATTGGATGACAGAATTAGATATGGAAAATTTCAAGAAAATTAATTCACAAAGAAAGTTTGGGAGTTTCGTGCAGGTGTTTAGAAAAGCTTTTAAAAAGCCAAACATTTTTTTCTGTATACTGGGTAGGATACATACAGGTCCAAATCTCTGGTGGTATAAATAAGAAAAGAGACTGAAGTTACTGAGGCTGCTACACATTTGCATCCTGAGGTATTATGGTCCCCTCATATTATTTAAAGGACTATGGAAATTTATGATTTTAGCATTACAACTCCTCCCTCCCAGTTGTTGGGAGGCATATATCTCCTTGTCCCATGCAGACAGGTCATGACATTCCTCTTTACTTCAGGCACATTTGTGGCAGGTAAAGATAAAACTGTTTATCTGGCAGTTGTGCTTCAACAAACTGCTTTTCCATATGTAGTTGTCTATAAAAAACTTCCAGTTTCAATTAAAAAATTGAAATGGATCCCAGACCAGAGTCAAACCTTACCTACTCTGGGATCCATAAGATTAATATGATTGTGGGATCGCTACTTTGCAGGTAAGGGCCTGATAGGATTTTAAACCATCTTGCTGGTTTTTTGTTGGGTTTTTTTTGATTAGTTGGTTGTGGGTTTTTTTGATTTTTTTTTTTTTTTCCCTCCACTGATCTGCAGGCTCCTAGTGGAGATGCTGAAGACCTACCCCAGCAGATGCAATAGGATGCCATTGCTTTTGGTCCCCCAGCCAGCGTATCCAGGGCTGGCTCAGGACCTCTGCAGGGCAATCATGTTAAATTGAACAGCAATACCCAGCACCATTGGTATGCACAATACCATCTGCACCTAAAGCTGTGGATGAATGATCCCCTAGAAAATAAGGAAAGACATATAAATATGCATAAACACAGGGGCAAGCTGGAGCAGTAAAAACACCTACATCCTTTAGTGCTGATCTAGTAAAGGGTGGTACTGCCATCACAGGAATGAATATTTGGCCCTTAACCTTTCTGCTATAACAGTGCACATGGCATTTCTTGTAATCCTTCTGCTTCTACCAATGCTTCGCCCTGGAGAGCGCCAGCGTTTAACAGCCCAGGTTCATATCTGACAAAGGGATCTCTAACTACTCTACAGTATTATCCCATTTACGGAAATTGCTGCTTCTCCATAAAATCAGTAGTGAGAATACTTCCTCTGAGAAAAACATTTCCATCCTCAAACTGCCCAAGGGAGGAATTAAAGAGAAATGCATATACATCACAACAGGATACACTCCAGTGTGTTATTGCTATTTCAGTATGCAGGCCTTTATCTCCGTTCCTGCCTTTCCACTCATCGCTGTTCATTATCTCTCCCCTTGCAATGAAGCTCCAAGGCATTTCCACACTCCCTCTGCAATTGAGAAAGAAGAGGTACTGGCAACAAATTAGATTAGTGTGTGGAAGGGGGAATTCTCCTACTTGGGGTTATGCCCTTAGCAAGCTGTGTCGCAACACCTTTATATATTATTATGCTGCAAAGTCTCTCATTCTGCTGCTCTTCCACCCTTAAGAAAACCTCCCAGCTGCCTATTTATATATTTCATTCGATTAAAATTAGAAAAAGTACTGTTTGAAATGTGTGCATCCAAATATTTATTTATGCACAAAACCACTAGTCAACAGATATGTTCTGGGAGGAGGAGAGAATTGCTTTGACAGAAGGAAATGTGACACCCACATAGTCAGGAGAGCAGCAGAAATGAGGGGTAAGACCAAAAAGGAACAAGAGCAGTGATGCCCTCCTTCCTCTTTTTCTCCTTTCTGAAGAAAAAAGGCAGCCACCAGGACAGTTATGACTGTGGCCTGAGACACGAGTGTGGGCTGGGGCAGTTGCTCACTGCACGAGCCACGGGAACGTGTGAGCCACGGGTGGGTGGAAGCACAAGCTGCCTCCTCTGCTCCCCTTTCCTCCGCCCATCTAAGTCTGTACCTGGATCAGGCACAGCTACAAAGGCACCGATGTTTCTCAGAGGAAGGGTGGAGAGATGGGAGTGTACGATTGCCTGATTTTAGACGACTGTGGTACTGCCAACATTTGCCCTCTGCAGAAAATTAAAAATGTTGTTTTTCAGTCTGGAATTTTGGGGTGGGGAGGGGAACCGCTGCAGAAAGTCTCAGGCTGAGTTTCCCTCGCTGCCAGTAATCAGGGCTGGCAAGTGTGGCGTGCACCGCGGTCTGGCAGGGATCTGCACGGTACCAGGTGTCAGCCTGGAGGCTGGTAGCGCATCAGTACAGCAGCCCACGAGACCGGAACAGGCAACGTAAGTCATCCCATGATCCCACACAGACATTCAACGGCAAGGAGATATTTGGCAGGGGTCATATTCATGGAAAATGTAATAACAATCTGCAGTGTAATATGGTAGCACTGATTGTCCAAATACTTTTTTCTGGCTAGACTGTCTTTGTTGTAAATGCTAAGGCAAGGCTGGAGGTCACTGCTATATAAGCAGGTTTGTCAGGGGCTGTAATGGTGTGTGCTGTTTATAAATTGGAGGCAAATCAGAGAGAAGAAGGAGAGAATTCACAGGTGAGGAAGCTAGAAGGAATGATACATAAGAGGGCAAGAGAAGAAGACAGTAGGCACATCCATCATCTGGATAAACAGGGTAGGAGGAGCAAATTCAGTGGGTTTCAATCAGATCTTGAAAGCAAGTAAGAATAGTGCATTGGGAGAATGTTTCTGTCAGGAAGTGAAAGGCTAGACACAACAATGCAAAAGAGTAGTCTGTATAGTCTGCTGGTTTACCAAGGACAAAAATTAAAACATCCAAACCAGAAGTTAATCCAAGTCCAAACTTGTCTCTTGCCTCTCTGGGATTCCATAGGGAAACCGTCTTTGCTTAAGTCATTGAGGATGAAATCAGCATGACCCTTAGGAGATATTTTTGGGAACAGTACCCTTGAGAGAGCGGGAATATAAGGGGTGACTGGTCTCAGCTTCTGATCTTATGCTGCTGGAAAGCAGTACAAGCAGGACTCTCCTGCAACTTTGCATGACTGGGAGCAGGGCTGTGCTAGCCCGGTGGCTCTGGCAAGGTCCTGCACCTGGGTCGGGGCAATCACTGGCATCAATACAGGCTGGGTGACAAAGGTATTGAAAGAGACCTTGTGGAGAAGGACTTGTGGATATTTGTGGATGAAAAACTGAATGTGAGCTGGCAATATGTGCTTGCAGCCCAGAAAGCCAACTGTATTGTGGGTTGCATGAAAAAAGTGTGGCCAGTGTGTTGACGAACATGATTCTGCCCTTCTACTCCACTCTTGTGAGACCCCATCTGGAGTACTGTGTTCAGCTCTGAAGCCCTCAATGCAAGAAGGACATGGATATGTTGAAGAGGGTCCAAAGGAGGGCTGGAGCACCTCACCTGTGAGGACAGGCTGAGAGAGCTGGGGTTGTTCAGCCTGGAGAAGAGAAGGCTCCTAGAAGATCTTATAACAGCCTTCAGTACTTAAAACGGACCTACAGGAAAGATGGGGAGGGACTCTATCAGGGAGTGTAGTGGTAGGACAAGGGGTAATGTTTTTAAACTGAAAGAGAGTAGAATTAGATAAGATATTAGGAAGAAATTCTTTACTCTGAGGGCGGTGAGACACTGGAACAGGTTGCCCAAGGAGGTTTTGGAAGCCTCATCCCTGGAAGTGTTCAAGGCCAGCCTGGATGGGGCATTGAGCAGCCTGGTCTAGTGGGAGGTGTCCCTGCCCAGGGCAGGGGGTTGGAACTCGATGATTTTTGAGGTCCCTTCCAACCCAAACCATTCTATGGTTCTAATCCTGGGACTAAGGTAAGCAAAGCTAGCAGGACTGCTCAGACCAACCCGGCTGCCCCCACAAGCCACTGGCATCTGGTATCTGTGAAGAGCTCCCAGATGTCTGTCACCTCACACCCCAAGGTCTCTGAGCAATGCCCTGTAAGTCTTTAGGCTCTAGCTACTCAAACGTTTTGGCATGTGGCTTGTAGGATGAAAAGGTGTGTCCACCCTGCATAAGTTGGTGTTTTAGATATGTCATAGCTCCATTTCCTCCACATCTGAAAACAGTGACAAATCCAGTAACAAGTCAAGGGTGAGTGAGATGGTGAGATGAAAATAGTTTCTTTGCCTCCAGCCTTGTCTCTTTTGTATAAGGTCATTCATGCCAAAGGGTTATTAGTTGCCAGATGTACCCAAGACTTTGCTGTATGTGCATTTATAGTGACACATCATCAAGACAGCAGTGAACTGAGTCGAAGGGAAAATTAAAGTATTATTTGAAAAAGAAAATATGACAAGAAAAATTCATTAACGCAGTGATGTTGATAATTGACAAGCATGCACACACAAACAGACTTAGAGGTGGCACTCTTACTTCCCTCAGACGACTTTTTTGTTTTGCGTGAGGACTTTAGCCCAGCTAAGTATTTTTGAGAACATGGACACGAGGGCAAATCATGCCTGACAAACCTGGTGGCCTTCTATGAAAAGGTCACAACATCAATAGGGGAGAGCAACTGATGTCATTTACCTGGACCTGAGCAAAGCCTTTGACACTGTCCTGCACAACATCCTGGTCTCCAAGCTGATAAAACATGGGTTTGATGGATGGACAATTCAGTGGATAAAGAACTGGCTTGATAGTTGGACCCAAAGAGTGGCTGTCAATGGGTCAATGTCCAAGTGGAGGCCAGTGACAAGTGGAGTCCCTCAAGGATCAGTACCGGGACAGGTCTTGTTTAACATCTTTGTCAGCGACATGGACAATGGCATAGAGTGCACCCTCAGCAAGTTTGCTGATGACACTACAGTGGGGCAGCTGACATGCTGAAGGNGGCCTACCAGTATCTTAAGGGGGCCTACAAGAAAGCTGGTGAGGGACTTTTTAGGAGGTTGAGTAACGGTAGGACTAGGGGGAATGGATTAAAACTAGAGATGGGTCGTTTCAGAATGGGTGTTAAGAAGAAGTTCTCCACCATGAGGGTGGTGAGACACTGGAACAGGTTGCCCAGAGAGGTGGTGCAAGTCCCATCCCTAGAAGTTTTTAAGGCCAGGCTGGATGGGGCTCTGAGCAACCTGATCTAGTGGGAGATGTCCCTGGGTTGGAACTAGATGATCTTTAAGGTCCCTTCCTACCCTGACAATTCTATGATTCTATAATCTGTAAAATAGGTGTTAATATTATTTAATTGTGGTTTTGTTTATTAAAGTCCTGATCCCAAAACCTGATCCATCAGCAAAATTTAGCATAGAAATAGTGGTCTGATTTATGAGTCCTTCTGAAGACAGAGACACAGTCCATATTCTTATTTCTCAGGAGCTGTAATGGCCTGGTGGACTGCAGCTACTCATTCGTCCTCCGTCTCTTCCAGCTTTACAAACCTCCCATGCAGATCACCCTAATTCCCTAAACCTCTATCTGCTGGGTTCCCCCGCTACCCATCCTTGAGATGTCTTACCATCCTGCCATGACTCATAAATCTCATACACATGCAGGAGATGAAAGAGGGTTCCTGGAGATAAAGACAGCAAAGACCAAGACTTCGAGCTGTGCTTTCTTTTTGCCAATCTTCCTGTTTGGCTTGCCTTTGTGTTGACTGACTAATACAACTGTAGCACATCATCTCTAAGATTACCCAGTCTCAGAGTCCCTCCACCTTTCAGCATAACCCTGTTTGTAGGAGCCATCCACCAGAATGATACTGCTTCAGTCTGTGTGTGCACATGCAGCTCTTCAGGGTGTGAGGACAGAGTATCAGCCATTTTTTGTGTCATCTGAGGGATTATCACAGAGCATCCTGCCTTCCTGGTGGGACTCAGAATATTGTCTTTCCGATTCAGAGACCCAGCAGACCAGAGTGCACAGTCCTGAAAGAGGAGCAGGGCAAGCGCCAGGATGTTGAGATCTGGACCACACTGAGTGTCACCAAAAACCTCATGGTCACATCCTACTCTGTCTCCAATCAGGGCATCAGAGGAAGGTACAGAAACTCCCCAAGGGGCAGAGGGAGATAAGCTTTTTCCCTGTGAGTCCTCTAATCCTAACAGAGGCTGGTCAGGTCTGAGATGTGAGCTGCTGCAGCCCTTCTGAAAAAATAATTTTCTATGGAAATATTTCACATTCTTGCTAGTGTTTAAAGATCCACCTCTTATTTGAAACTTGCTAAGTGTAAAACATTTATGTTGGAAAACTGTTCCTCTCCTAAAGGCAAGCATCCAATATATGCATGGCTGCAGCACAAGATCTGAGAATGGGTCTTGAAAACAAGATCTCCAGGGATCTGACAACCCATTAAGCTCTCTGCTGCCTAGTAGGCAGTTTTTCACTTCACTGTATGCAATTAACATTAACCTAATTTGCCACTGTTTTGTAGAACTTAATTAACTTTAGCAAAATATGTTGTAAGACCTAGAGATTTTTACGTTTAGTTCAATATGAATTTGCTCATGTATTGATCTGTTGGGAATTCATCTATTTTAGGACTTAACAAGTATGTTCATTAGTGAAAAAAAAAATGGTTATCTTATTTTATTTATTTCTGTACTTTTACAGAGAAAGATGACCAAATAAACAAGCCCAACAACTCCACCCTTGAGAAGTTTCCTGGCTGTTGCTTGTGCAGACGCAGGGAGCGCAGAGAGAAGGAGGAGAAGTAGGATAAGGGAGGGGAAGGATGTGCAGAGAAAGTACGTTTAGCTCTGATTTGTAGGATGTACAGAACTGATGTAAAATGAAAATTTTCCAAATTTCAAATGTAAGGCCAAATTGATTTCTGGTGCTGCTCCATCAGCCTCTATGGAGTGCTGCTAGAAAGGGCTTTAAACTAGTGTCATGTACCGGGAAAATGGGGAGCTTGTTCTTCCACAGAGAAATATGTAAAAAGATCCTAACTTTGCACTGTTAAGCCTTATTATTTGGGAGCCATAAATCCAGCTGCTATAATGGAGAAAAGGTAAAATGCTGCGTGGGCATGTGATTGTACATGCACAGCTGTTCCCCTGCACCCCAAACAGCCGGGCTGGTCTCCCCGGGGCACGGATGCAGGCTGAGGGGATGCAGCGGTGCCCGGGAGCATCCCTCCCTGCACGGGTGAGTGAGGTGGCGTGTCATCAGGAGCAACCCTGACCTGTACCGCTGCCCTGGCAAGCTGGATGAACAGAACCGTGCCTTGAACACGGCCAGGAGGACAGGACTGTGCCCCGGGCTGGCAGTGCCTCCCAGCACACGGAGAAGCTGTGGTCACTGGAGCTGGCGCTTCCCAGGGGCCTTTGCCTCCTGTGGTCCAGCAGCAGCTACATCCTCTGGCCTTGTTAGCGTACTCTGGCTCCCCAGCCTGCTGAAATGTCACTGCAGATCCCAGCAAGGACGTTCCCTCCATCTGTGCCTCTCTGAGCATGAGAGGGATGTGTTGTGAGCTGACGATTGAGGAACGTATTCAATGATAACCTTTGCTGCCAGCAGACACTCGGTTTGTCGTTGTGCTGCATGTGCTCTGTTTACATCCATGAATTTAAAGGCTGTGTATTAAGAAGCAGTGACAAACCACAGAACTTAAGAAGTGGCAGACATGTGGGAAAAAATGGCACTGTGTTTTGCCAAAAAGTTGCAAAATTCAAAAAGCTAGTACTAGTACTACTGACAGGAAAAAAATCTAAATTCCTAATGCAATTTTGAAGACAGCTGCACAGAGTTAATTAGAAAACTAGATTTCTGCTTTACAGTGTTTGGAGTGATTAAAAAAACACCCTGTACGAAGGAGACAGAGCTGTTTAGCACTTTCTTGACTTTAAAGAGCAAAGGCATCTCCTCCCTGTTGGATTTCATAGGACTTTCCTGAAAGGTTGCTACGAAAATAGTTGCAATGAATTACTTTAAAGTCAAAACTGTTGCATTGCCCACGTCTGCCTCAGGCCCTGCAGTTTGCTTCACTTGTTCATGCTTTTGAATAAAGATTGCTGCTTGCAAAAAGTGCTGCTATTAACCACATTTCTCCCTGGTGCAATGACTTCTATGTTAAGAAATGACCCATTGGCATATGACCTGAAGAAATGTATATAAGCTTTATCTAAAAACTTTCAGGGTCTTTTTTGATGAAGTTTTCATTAAACTACATGACAACAAAAGAAACCATCTCCAGTGGAATAAGCAAGCTCTTCATCTAGTGCCAACAGAATTATTGCCAGGTCTTTTTATTGAAAAAAGAATGAGATTCTTTGTGGAAATCCAAACAAGGTTGCTTCTTAGATGTAGGCTGGCAAGTGGCAAATTAGAGTTCAACTAAACCCCATTTGTGTAACAACACAGCTCGGAAGGATTCTGCTTCTTCTTTTGCCTCCCATTTCAGCTTTGTTATAATTCCCTTTTAGATACTACAATTTATATTCACTATGAAGATGGCTTTTCCAAATCATCTAGAATAAACAGAACAGTAAAAGGTCTTTTTTTGTACTGCCAGAACATTCATGTACCCTTTCTATTATAAAATGCCATCTTCATGTTTTAGAGCTATACTCTAATCTTCCTGAAGTGTTTTTACAAAAATTTCCCCAAAATTGTCTGAGTTCTGTTTCTTACATAGTGTGGGGAATGTCCAGTTAGTTACTAACAAGGTCCAGTACAGATGCAGCTGCCAGAATTCAATAAAGCAACATTGTCTAAGAATAAACATGGTGTATCTGTAATACTTCCAAATATATATTTTTCATATTACAAACAGGATGATCAAAATACAATGCATAATAATATGCCAAAACTTGCACTGCAAGGACCTGGATGTAGGTATTAAGATTGAGATATGAAATATTTTCAGATAGACACTGACTCTGAGAAGCTGGGAAAGAAGGATCCACTCAAAGGTAATAAAAATGCTGTGGGAACAGTGATGTGAGTCCCGACCCTGCCTCAAAACAAAGCTCTTACTGCCTTGGAAATGGGATGAGGTCTTCAGCCCCTTCCTCCCTCTGGATTATTCCAGGAGCCTGAAGACCTTTAGTTCTAGAGGCCAAAGGTTTTCTGTGTAGAAGGAGGAAAAGCAAAGCAATGCAAAAGCAGATGAAAACTCTAACCAGATAAATGTTGCAAAAATTAGTGGATATTATCAAAGTCTAGTAGCTGTTTTCCTGTGCAATGCAGGTTTGCAGGCCAGTGAACAGGGTTATCTGAAAACCAGCAATTTCATTCTGGCAAATGCTGTTTCTTGCTGGGTTAATCATCACTTTTAAGATGCAGGGAGCATTGGTGGTTTATTTTAGCTTTACAGATGTATAAAAAGAGAACATAATCAATTAAAGCTGCCTCTGTAAATACGTCAGAGCCAGGATGATTCCCTTCAACTGTTTGTCAATGAATGGCATTATTCAATATGTGTAATCCTTCAGAGATTAAGAATCATTAGCTAATAAACTATGCCTTAGTGCGTCTGTAACATCTGCAGTTTCCTGGTCACAGAAATGTATTTGTCACAGCGAGCACAGGGAGGAAACAGGCAACCATTCCCCGGCTGAAAACCTTATGAAAGCAGGGACCTCGCCGGGGAGGCCGGGGGGGAGGGAGCTGGCTCTGCACGCTGCTTGTTCCCTTGCACAGAATAAGCAGAGCTGATATGAAAAAAAAATTAATCTGCAGAGACCTGGGGCTTTAAAAGTCAAACCTCCAAACCCAACAAACCCGAACACTTGTGGATTTTCAAAGGAGCAGGCTCAAAAGAAACCACCTCGAAAGCAGAGAAGGCTGCTAGGCTCTTTGCTGCTCTCAGCATCCTTGTAAGTAACTCTCCCCGCAATTATCAGCCGAGTCTATTTCACGACAACAACGGATTTAATTGTGCATTGACGCTGAGAGGGAGGGAGGAGGGAGTGAGATGACAGGCAGCCTCGAGGAAGAGATTTATCCCCTCCCGTAGGGCATTTTGATAAGGGATGTTGGTTCTGCGAGGTCTCACAATGGCTTTTTTATTTGTTTGCTTAATACTGGGCTGTTTCAGAAACACGCACAGCTGAGCTGACAGGAGATGCAAACAGAGCGCGCTCGTTTGGGAATTACGGGGGTGGCGGTACACAGGAAAATAGCCTCTGTCTTCTTCACAGGAAAGTCAGCTGATAAACTGATCTTAAGACAACGTATCTTCCTTCCTGTAAAATGCAATAACAGGCAGATCTTGTGACCTCGATGGCCTTCTGCTGAGTTTATTCCTAACCCGGGAGGGAAAGGGGGAAGCTTTCCTTGGCAGACGCAGCACACAGCTCCTATGTGAATCATGCGGCTGTGCTTAAAGCCAGAGCCAACAATACCAGCATAGTGGGCCACATATCTTTCAAAGCAAGCGAGTTCACAAAGAAGTCCCCTGCACGCGGAGATAAGCCGCAGCAGCCCTTTCATTAAACATCCGCTGTGTACTTCCCGTCGGAGCCGCGGGCTTGGCCCAGGGGACGGACGGCTGACGAGAGCCAGCAGCCACTCTCATGGCTTCTCGTTTTGCTATTTAGGCCAGATTTTCCTCACAGCACTCAGCGGAGGGCAAAGAGAAACACACCATTTATGTCACCCTATTAAACACACACAGCTTTTGCAGCCCTGCATCGTGCTGCAGCCTTTCTCATCCCTTGTCTTGGCTCTGTGCAACAGAGTAAACATCATAAAGAACATAAAAAGAAGTTTTCCTGAATTTTCCCTGAACTTCCCTGGCAACAGAAAGCTTTAATAGGGTGAGGTGGGTTTTTTCTTTCCCCTCGAGAAAACATTCCTCCCGCCCTCCTTCCTCCTCAAATAAAGTTGGCAAAAACTCAAAAGTCTTGTGCTTGAGGGCAATGCTCAGGGAACCCTCCAGGAAACTCCGTTCAAAAGAGTTAATGCAGCAGCTCACTTGCCTGCTTTGAATCATACTGCGTCTATGCTCACTTTTCCCCTCCTTGGGTTAACTTTACTTTGTAGAACCCAGATTGTTACGTCCCACTCCTACCATGCAGGTTTACGGCAGAAAGCAGGCATCAGGCCAGGCTTTCTTCTGCCTTGCACCGCAGATGGCCCTTTGCGTATTGCTTGTGTGAGTGTAAAGCCCTACCAGCTCAGATTTATTGGTATTGTAGAACCCCATTGCTTCTAAAAACCACATACGCTCCTCTGAAAGATCCAAGAGTGCTTCCACTTAATCCTCTCAGCATTTACAGCTGCTAAAGTTTGTGCTGGTACAGAACCAAAAGCCTAGGGCAGGACCTAATTTTATGAGGTGCTATATGTGAGTCCTGACTCAGGACGTTGGGAGCCAAAAAGAACTAGAAGAGGCAACCAAGTCACGATGGGGTACAGGCAGGATGCATGCGCTCAAAATGCATACGTGTCTTAGTTCTGTATATAATTGTCCTCATTGTTATGATGGGGAAAACAAGGTTTAAATTAAAGTGTCTGAGTTGTTTTCCAAGGGAGGTACTGTGCCTGAGGTGCCATTATTGCTGCACAGAGATTGAAAATGGGATCAGAATTCAGAAGTGCAGGTCTGTGAGCTCTGTAATAGGACCACGAGTCAGGGATTCCCAAACAACGGCATTTAAACCCCAGTTAGACTGTCAGCGGCTTGGCATGGAGCTGGGAGCTGCTGCTGCCAGTAATGGTGCTGGCTGCCACCACCAGTAGAGGCATTTGGCAGCAGAAGGTTGTGGACTTCTGGCTGAGCAGTGTTCCTTTTGAGCAGATTTGCATTAAACAGGAAGGCCAACATTGTCGATCACAACTAGTGACACCTTCTTCTCAGGTGTCCTGTTTGAGGACGATCTGCTTGAGCTGGAAGTAGAAAAGATGCTTGCTGGCAAGCTGATTTCCACCCCTTCCCTTTCCTGGCTCCCTGGACTGAGACATACCACCCCATTACCTAGTGTTTGGTGCCCACGAAGCACTACCCAAGTCAGGCACATCAAGAGGCAAAATTCAATGCATAATTTACAGATTCTCCCACTTTTTTTACCTGAAGAACCATCTGCAGTCTGCATTTTGTGCCCAGCCAGCAGCCAGTGGCCCAACTGCAAGTGCTGTTCACAGTCCGGAAAATATCTTAGACCTAGGGTATAACTTTAAACGGAGAAATAGACATGTTGCAAATTCAACAAAGACTTTTGGCTATTGGGCAGCATCCACTGCAGCAGTGGAAGTTCAGGTTCAAAATTCTGTCTCCCAAAACAGTCTCAGTTAATGGAAAAAGAATTAAAAACCCCATGCAGGATGTCTGCCCATTAAGGAAGTTTTGCCACTTTCCTCTCTCTCCTTTTGTCTGCCTGGAAGGAGAGAGATTCACATGTAGCCTCTCCGGGTATTTTTCAGGAGGAGGAAGCTGTCCTCTCCCCCTTCTGCGGTGCAGCTTAATTCATTGCAAACACAGCACCAACATGTCTGACCCCAGCGAGTCCTTGTTCAGCTCAAGGGTTATTTTGGCAGAACTCAATGAAGATCTTTTATGTGGAGTGTAAAAGCCACCTGATTTGTCTGGTGTGAGTCTAACACATAGGGGAAAAACAACTACTCTGTAAAGACGACTGCAGGGCCATGACTGATCCTATGCCCTGGCCTCTCAGGTTTGCTAGAACATGGCCTGAATGAATGCTTCGCTGCCACAGAAAAACATGCTACAGAAAAATCACCCAGACTTTCCTCTAAAATTCAATTAACCTGGCACAAATTCACTTGGCTCTGAAATTATCTACTTTTTTTCATCTTTGAGCTTACAGTGAATTTCTTCTAAGATTACAGTCCTTTACAGGGTGAGGTGGAGGGTAGGCAAGTGATGACTCATAAAGATTTTGCTGAATGTATGTCTAGTTTGAAACAATACTATTATACATAAGGTAAAGATGCCTAAGAAGAGCAAGAAAGGACTTTTTATTAGTACCAAAAAAATTAAAAAAAAGAGGGGGGGAAGAGAGGAAGTCTTTTCCCCACTTTGCTTTTACTGCATAGTTGTGAAGGTTGAAGCCTGAATCTTTAACCCCCATAAAATTTCCATGTGAAAGTAATGAATTCATTTAAGACAGTTCCATCCTCCCACTTGTTTCCTCAGCTGTAATAAAATTACTAACATGCCCCAAGGACCTGCCTTAGGTTCGCCCAGATGCGATGTTTTATACTTCAGGGCCAAAAGAGAACAAGAAACAAAGTTTATGTCAGTCACTCATCAGGGTTCCCATTTCAATTCCTGTTCCCATATTCTGACTGCAGGGTGATGAGCAGACATATGTTTTTTGATGAAAAGCATAAATATATTAATGGGCAACATTTGTAAGACTTGTCATTTACTAGGACAGTGTGCCCCTGCATGGGTAGAAGGCACCTCCAGCCTCACTCAGTGGCGCCCACTTACTTGACTGGGTCAGGTCCATGGGAATGTTGTATGAAATAATACATGAAGTAACATGAAAGGGAACGTCTCTTCACAGTACACAGATTTCATGAACCATTCCTTAGCTGGAAAAAGGCTGGCTCTTAGGACAAAACCTCAGTTTATGCAATGCTACATGATAATAATGCAGACTAGCCACAAGCTCTGCGCAGGGAGTGGGCTGAGCTGGGCTCTGCTGCAGGCTGCCTGGGGTAGGGGAACGCGTGTCATTTCAGAGCATCTGATCCCCTCCGCTGTGTAAGGTATGACAGCACTTCCTCTTCCTGAGTCTTTATTCAGAGTGTATTTGCTCTGTGTGTGAGAGGGACTGCCTTTTGCTGCACATTCTCCGGGCCCTAGCTCTAAGCGCAGCTCAGTTGCACTGCCTTGAGATGGTACTTTAGTACCAACACTTTGGTGTGAACAGCAGCTCTCCCACACCAGCAAGAGGGATGTGCAGGTGTACGTTCTTCCTTTTTACCTCCCCTGAAAGATAGTGAATTGCTGCTGGAGCAATTACATCACGTCCTCCTGCTTCTCCTCCTAACGCATACCCTCTCTCTTGACTGCAGATCGTTAGACACCCCAGACATCCTATACAGCCCCTGTACCGTAACGCTCGTGAGGTCTCTCATCAAGCTAACAAGCAAATTACCCATGACAGTCCTGGCCAAACTCCTGATAAAGGTTCTGAAACACAATGACATCCTCACTCTTTCTTTCTCCCTTGTAAAATCAATCAGACTTACACTTTAAATAGGCAAGTGGCCTAAAGGAGAAATTTTCCCAGACTGTCAGGGTCCTGGGAAGGGGAGCTGAGGAAGGTCTTTCTGCACATCATTTATTGTTGAAAGAAAGTGGGTTACATGGGATTTATAAATCTCCAAATGCAGAGAAAAATTTGTAAATATTCTGTAAATGAGTGGCAGTCTCTTTACCCTCCTGGCTGTATTTAACGTCCTACATTCTGTAAGCCAGACCTTTCTGATTTTGCTAAGGTGACAAGTCATTGCTAGGATGTGTTAAACTCAGTTACAGGAGTACATGAGGTGACTGATGTAATTGACCATGATACTTTAGCCTGGGAAATCTAAGAAAAACCACACAGTTTGCTGAAAACCATGGCTAACAGGGCCACAGATTAAAAAGCAGCTAGTAACTCGGTAAAGACAGTGAAACAAAATTTGTACGCCATTGGCTGGCATGCTGTATAAATTGCACTGTATGTCTCCTTCTCACCCCAGTCCTGAAAGGTCCCCCCAGTTTCTCACTCAGCATTGCACAGGGCTTCCTCATTCAGGCTTCACGGACTTCAAGTGCTTTACAGAATTAATACCACTTTGCAGATAAGTTATCCAAGTGTGTTCTGTGATTCAGTGCCTTCTCCAGTGTTTGCTCATTTACGTCTCACTGAAAAAAATTGTAGTTTGCTAGGGGTTTCCCACTCATTGGTGCAAAATAAATGAGGCTTGGCTACAGATTTTAAGTCAGAACTGCCAACACAANCCTGGCCCCCGGCTCCTTCCTGCTTCTTTTTATGTGTCTTTTGGATCCTGAAACTTCAGCCAGCACTTGGGTCACAATTTCAAGCCTCTCTTCACAACAATGTGATGCTCTTGCAGAAAAGACAAATGTCACTCTGAGATGTATTAGCAGGAATGCTGGGTATAAGACAAGAGAGGTAATTATTCTGCTCTACTTGGCACGGGTGCGGCCTCAGCTGAAGTACTGCATCCAGTTTTGGGTGCTGCATATTAAGATAACTGCAATAAGATGATAAGAGGTTTAGAAAACATGAACCTCTGAGAAAGGTTAAGAGAACTTGGGTTGTTTAGTCTAGGAAGTAGAGACAGAAGGAAGATGATAACACTTGCAAATACATAAAAATATTTTTAAAAAGGCAGAAATCAGTTTTTCCCTTCTCCACAAAGAGTAGGACATGAAGTAATTGGTTAACTCACCACTTAAATTTAGATTAAAACTTAGGAAAAATAGTCTGATTACAAATACAGCATAGCAGTGGAACTGGCTTCTCAGAAACATGGAGATCTCCTTTACAGGAGGTTTTTAAAAACAGATCAGGCAAACACCTGGCATGGACCATGCAGGCTGTGCGCAGTCCTGCTCCCCTGCCCTGTGGGAACAACCTGCTGATGTTTCTTACAGTTCCCCATTTCTAGAATTTGATGGTTCTAAGAGTGTAGGCAAAAAATGAAGATTTAACAAGAAAAGAAATTAAGTAAATTGAGACTGCAACTTCGCTGCTTGTCTCCAGGCCTTGGCTTTGCATGTAGACCCTTCAGTACTGAGAGAACCATGGTAAAATCCCCCAAGTCTGCAATACTCTGGATTGCATGTTGTGACCTTTTACATGGACCTCATGCATAGCCCAGGCTACTGAACATGCCTCCTTAGGCATCTCATTGAGCCCTATAATTTCTGATTGATTAAATACATATATTAGAAAGATGTCCAGTCTGTCTCTATAAAGCCTTTGTTTTTTTAAAATATTCCACTACATTGCTTTCTGTGCTGCTCCAAACGTTAATTGAGTTAATTGTCAGAAATCTATATTTTATTCCTATATATCCAGCTTTATCTGGCCTCTATTCAACTTCATTAAGGTTGCTTCTGGCAGCAGATGTTATTTGTATTTGGAGACTTAGAGAAGGTCAGGTTGCCACATGGCCTGCTGATCCATAAGCTGAACAAAACTCAGAGAACTCTTCTGTCGTCCTAAGACTGTTTTTCCCTTTCTCTGAAGAGTCTTGGACTTCATACCTGGCCACCAATGTCCGATAAACATATATGCATAAAGCCAGGACCGCAAAAATACAACAGATACTTGGAATTGCTGGAAATCAGACTACTCAATTAAATTTCTCAGCACTGATATGAAAGGTGAACTTTAAACTAAAGACACTGAAGCTATGTATGTAATTCCTTTCAGGAAAATGTAACAGTGCTAACCAGTCTGTTTCACTCAGAAGCGGTATTTCTTTTGTAGATTCAGGTATCCGAACTAAAAGCTTTCTTTAATATCCTTGTCAACAAATCCTAGGCCAGAAGAACCCCTTTAATAAGGATCACAAGGCACTTTAGTGTCTTTGCCGATTAAGACCCTGGGCAGAAGGTGAGGTTACTAACTAGGGCTAATGCTGGGAGTAATTTTCCTGCTGACACTTGTCCACCATCTAGGAAATGAAATGAGACCACCACAGCATTTTAGAAAGTCTAGTAAGATGATGTTAGACAATTGTGCCTTTCAGTATCTAGGATCAGCCTTTGCCAGATTTGAACTAATTATCTGTAGTCAGAGTTGGGCAAATACTTTCCTTGGAATGGGTTTTGTCAGCATGTATTTTTTTAATCTGGTCCCTGGGTTCTCGGCTGAATTGACTAGTTCTTGAACGGCAGATTATTTGAAAGCGTATTAAATGAAATGATACATTTTGTTGGATGTACTATTATGCAGTAAGCTTCTTCTCTTTGCTGGATAAATTCAACTTCTAGAATCAGACCCTGCTGCTACAAACACACACAACTGTGTGGTTTTGCTCACACGCTCAGTAGATCTCACTTAAGCATCTTTTGCTCTGGGGAAAGCTCCCTAGAGCTGATGTACTCATTGTAGTATTTGCAGAAAGCAAAGGCAAATGAAATGGAGTTAAAGGAAAGAGAATTCACTTCAGAAATGCAAGGAACACATCTATGAGATGTTAAAACCAACAGGAGCCTTCCCATCTATAGCTATGTGTTATTTCCAAAACTTCTGCAAGCGATGCTGAATCCTTCTGCTGAGCCTCCAGTCACTTCCACAAAACAAAATGCTTAACTGTTGACTTCACCTTCAGTGCCAGGTCCAAGTATTGGGTATCAGTCATTAAGTGCTAGTTACACAGAAAATTTGGGCATGCCTCAAATTGTCAAGTCTACTTGTGCAAACTCAATATTTGTATTAATTGAGGTGAGAAGTGATTCACAGTCAGGCAACTGCTGTTTCCTTTGTTCGGATCTGACTGGCAGCATCTGATTATGCTGTGCAGTAACTGTCAAAGCAAGACAGGACACGTATCACCCCTTCAACTTCAAACTGTTTAATGAGCGCTTTCATGATATAAACCTGTTTCACACTGGTGTAGATGACTTTTTAAATTAAGCAGTAACATTAAATGACTGCAAAAGCTGTTTGTTTGTTTGTTTGTTTTTAAAAAAATTGTACCAATTTAACAATAGTAATAGAAGTATGCCTGTCGTAGCCCCATGTTTCCCTGAAGTTTTCCTACTTGAATGCTGAGGTTGAATTTGGCTCCATTTCTCTGTAGTATATCAACTGCAACTGCAATGTCCAAAAGACAAGGATCTTCAGGTGAAATCAATAACACACCAGGATCTTGATTAGCCACATGCACCATATATCATAGGGAGAAACAATAAATACCTATATCTAAGGCTAGTCAGGTGTGAGTCACAAAGTAGAAAGACGGGTAATAATTTACAGCGTGTTCTTAGAAATTACTATAAAAGGTTAAGGATGGCATGAGGAAAAAATGAGCCTGAAGCCTTTTCTCCCTTTACGCTCATTTGAATGAGCCTGGAATCAATGGAATTCAGTCCAAAGGACACGGTGTGCCATGTCTAGGTGGTAAGTATGCCTTGGTGCTGTTCGTATTATTTATACCTTTAAACATGTAGGCCAAGAAGCTTCAAGTTACAGCATATCTAGCAATCTCTTCACTCACGATAAAACAGCTCAGAAGATGATCACTAACCCCCAAAGAGTTGTGGAATATCCACTGCTGACCTGATTTTTGAGGAATTATTAAAATACTACATCCTTTATAAGTGGAAGTGAACTCTCAAGTGTGTAGGATAGAATGGGCAGACATGGCACTTCTAATGACACAATGAGAAAAATAGCAAGAAGCCGGTGTTTTTCAGCTGTCCAGCTCTTTACTTTGTTAGCTTCTTTTTTAAACTTATTTGCTTTTCCCTGAGTAGCAAGCCTGACATCATATCTAGGCTGGAACCTCCACAAGAAGAGACTTCAGAGATAGAAGAAGAGAGGCTTGCAATAAAAGACCACATGCAAGGAACATTATTTGTCAGAGAAAGAAAAAAGGCAAGTTTAAGAGTGTTGGTGTTGACCTAGATATCCCACTCAAACACAGGATAAGTGTCCGTCCACTCCACAAGCTTAGTTTAAATTTTACTCCAATGTTTCACATTACAGATGGCAGCAGGCTGATGCTGGGTGTTATTCTATCTGAGCTGGTTAGTTCATCCCCTGCCTAAAACCACAGTCTTCATGTTTCTCAAAGGGTTATAGTATTTCTAGTTCTGCTTTACATCATCTGCTTTGCTGCACCTGATGAGGTTTTGAAGTAAATCACTGAAACTTAATCCAAAAGGGGAAAGCTCTTAGGCTTCTATAATGTGGCATTTAGTAAGAGACAGCTTAACCCATTGGAAAAATACAAACCCAAAAATCAAGGGAAGTAAAACTTGATTCATGGTTTCTCTCTAACATGTCACTGGAAACATCACTAGGACCAACCAAAGAACTTCAATAAATTCCTAGTCTCTTTAGTTAGAGCTAGAAAAGTTCTAATTAATTTCCCCTTACTCTGCAAGCACCATTTAAGGACATTTACAAAATTAATGGCCATGCTAGATGAATCACCCCCAAGCAAACAGATGGATCACAAAATCACGGTCTCCACTGCTAGCACTGTTCAGGGGCATGCTAAGGGTGGGGTTGGTCCAGCAGAGGGGAAAAAAGGCCCTGTTTGCTTTTGTTTCTAAGGGAACCTCCACTCATGTGTGTCATCACGTACTCTTGCACAGGGGCTTTTAAGAATTTGTGCCTCAAGGCCAAGGGATGAATATTGTTGTTTTAAGTGGCAGATATGAGAGGGATGATGTATTTAAGCATGTAATAGTCAGTACATGCAATATTGCTGGGCTTTACTTCCTAGTACTCTTACAATCAGGTGAGTGCTGCCCAGGAGTTTTTTTTCAGATGCTGTGTTAATAATGTTTGGTTTCTGATATATTGGTTTTTGTTTTGATGTTTTTTTCTTTAGACAGGGAAAAAGTTGTTTGCAAACTAGAAAAG
The DNA here is from genome assembly GCA_013400135.1 of Rhinoptilus africanus. Lineage (NCBI taxonomy): Eukaryota > Metazoa > Chordata > Aves > Charadriiformes > Glareolidae > Rhinoptilus > Rhinoptilus africanus. The sequence continues at coordinate 198,550 of VXBO01012522.1, forward strand.
AGAATTGCAAGCTCATCTGGAAACAAATTGCCTTGCGAGTGTTTGTGCTCTGGTCAAGTCATCTTCGCAGGATGTCTTGTCTTTTGAACAGAAAGATAGGCCTGTTCCACAGAGAATCAGAGAAGCTGGATGCCAGACACTTGAGTACCATGTATTCCCAAAGCACACATCAGCTTCCATTCTTGTAAGTCAAGGAATCCTCTTGCTTCTCTTACTTTGGGGTAATTAATCATTTCTGCATTTGTGAAATCTCAGTCCTTATCAAAGTAACACATCCCATATGTTACTCTGATTGATCTCACTTAGCTGTCTCAACTGCTTGGATGTTGTTGCCCAGCTTCACAGACTTGCTGTAAGACAAAGCACTAGGGTTCTGTGAGCCCACTTACTCTTTTTTTAAACTTTCTCTTTATTCTAATAAAATTCCCATTGACCTCTGGTTCATATGTGCTGGGAACAAAGGCTGAATAAATGTGGAACAAGGACTGCGGGCACTGCCTAGTACAAAGCTAAAAACCAAAGACCGGTGGCCCATTACAAGCGGTTAAACATGTTTGTTGCACTCGAAAAGACCACTTTCTATTTATATAAGTTTCTCTAACAAATTGCTTTAGCAGCTGGAGAAACCCGCACAATTAATGTTGTGTTCTGCTGTCGCTGGTGCCATATCGCACAGCAAGCACAAGCTTTTGAAAGTGTTTATAAAGGGCTCTACTTCTGTAGCACAATGCATTACATCTAAATATTGTGGCTGGCTGATATCTGATAGGCACAGGCCCACAGTACGTGGTTTCCCGGCAGAAAGGCAGACCCTGCTCCGCTGGATGCAGGGATGAGCGGAGGGGCTGGGGCTGAGGAGTGGGGCGGGCTGGGTGTCTGGGGGAAAGGGGTGTCCAGCATCGCTCCCCCACTCCTCCCCAGGACCAGGAGAAAGCAGCCCCCTGTGCTGGACGCCATGTCTCCCAGGGAGGTGCGAGCATGCACACAAGTAAATAAACAAATGGAAATCCTTAATAAATTAAAGGCTGTAACCACCCTTAGTGCGAGGTGACTCCCCGCTGCAGCCTCTCTGCCGGGCTTGGTGGAGCCAGCTCTGCTGGCAACAGGGATGAACCTGGCCCGGCGCCGCTGCACGAACCTTATGTAAAGTCCCCTTTGCATTTTCTACAGAGCTGCAAAAATAGTCATATATGACTCAGAGATGTTTTAATGTTCATTCTGGAGGGTGAATTCCTTCTGACTTCCAGAGAAACTTTTGCCTGTGCTGCTCTCTGGGCGAGACAAAATAATGCCTTTTGTTCCTGAGAAAATTTTCAAGGATGAAGGGAACTGTTGAAGGCAACAGCGGTGCTCGCGTAACTTTTTGTCTCTGCTAATGTCAACTCTGTATTCATTATAATCACTCAGTGTGAAGGTCTCTGTGATATGTATCAGAGAGACAGCTTACTCCACACCGCTCTGTCCCACTGGCTTCCAAATCACTTTCCTAGTAATCGCATTTGAAAGGACGATCATTTTTGCCTTGGATTAGTCTAAAAGCCTCTCCATCATTAACCCGTTTTTCCTCCTGCGCCCCGAGGCAGCCTGAGATGAAAAGGTACTGGAGGTTTCCTTTCATTGGTTTGTTTTGTGCTTTTTACAGCACCTTCCTCAGAAGGAGGAGGATGTCTCACAAGCAGAAGGCCAGTCCCTCCCTCCCCTTCTGGAAATCCTCTCCTACCCTTGGCATCGTTCATTTTAACGCAGGCCGATATGTTACAGCGCAGACTTCATTGCATCAGATGTGCAAACAATTTTAAATGAAAATGAGCAAATTACGGCAGAGTCTTCCCAATTATATGGAGAGGGAGTTCTATAACTGATTTTTTTTTTTAAAAAAAAAAAGGAGAAAAAGAGAGACAGTTGGCAAGAAGGAAAAAATGAAACCCAAGGGCAAAAAGGAAGTGCTTGAAAGACAGGAGAAGACAGTGGTTTAGTCATCACACATGAAGGGCTTTTAGGCACAACTCAACAGCAAACCAGTACTCAGGAGCAGGAAGGGACCAGTTTATACTGTGCACAAGGATTTATGCTAACACAGAGTGCCACTAATTGGCAAGAAGGAAGGCAATGGGGGAAAACCAAGGACACACCTAGAGAAAATTGGATTAATGGGAAGAAATAAAGGCAGCAAAGAAAAGAAGCCACTGAGAGGTGCGGATAAAGGAATAAAATAAAATGGAAATAAATACATTAAAAGGAAGAGAGAGGAAAAGTCATTCAAAGGAGAATTTTTGAATTTATGGATTTCATGTTAGATTTCTTCAATTTACATTATGAAGTTGCTTTCCACAGTCACTTTTACACAGTTGTTTTTACACAGTGGTCTGCCTCTTTTATCTCTCAGACTTGGGAAGATAGGGTAAAATATGTGGGTAAAATTCACTGTCTTGTCCATTAACAGACATAGACATCAGTGTTGCATCAAATCAAAACAGTAAGTGACTCAGAGTTTGGGCTGTTGGGCTTGGTTTGCTCCCAGCAATGGGAACATGGCTGGTACAGAAAATATTTCCTCCCGGAGTGATTCCACGGGGAGACTAACTGCTAGGCACACACCAGGAGCAATGGTTAGTGCAAGGGTTGTAATGTGCATTCCAAATGCAGTCCGAACACCATTTTCTGGGTAAGTGTAAGGCCTGACTCATGCTGTGAGTGCTGTTTGAATAATCTGACCAACTAGCCTGAAAAAAGGGCACCCTTTTCTTCTGAAGAAGGGAGATGTCTCTCTCGTTTTAAAAAGACAGGAGTACAAAAAAGCAATTAATATGCTGTTGTAAAGGTAAGTGTTAACATGCAGATGTTTGAGTGAACTGCTGGGTTTTGTCCTTGCTAATTGAAAGGCACAATATATTATTTAGAGTGCAAGTAGAGGACCAAGTTCTGCAAAATACAAATATGGCATTATGTACAGAATTGACCATCTTTGGACCAGACCATGGTCTAAATTCATCCCTGATGATGGACCTGTCGACTTTACTGGGTCAGCATGTAGAGGATCAACACTGCAGTGAGATCTAACCATCAGCCATACAGAAGGGAAAGGCTGCATGGGGTATACGTGTATTCCTATGGGAAGCCTGCAACCTTTGTCAATCCTTGTTTTGTGCTGGTGCTATGTAGTTCAGAGATGAAAGCAACATCTGTTACTAATGAAAGCCTTAGGTTGTGACATTATTCACAACAAAGTAGGAATTCTTGCACTAATTTTAGAAGATCACACATTCCCCTGCACTTTAAAGTACGGTACATTTTTGTTACTTTGTAAAATGTAAAATAATGCTTTTGTGGGTGAGGTCCCTTTAAAGGAAAATCACGTTGACTGTGAAAGAAAATTCTAGTGATAACTATATTGATAATGACTCCTCTACATGATGCTCCTATACATGAAAATCTAACTGAAATTCACTGGTTTCCCTGTCTTTTTTTTTTTTTCTTTTTCCAATGAAGTGAGATCAATACAAAAATGAGATATTTTTAGACTATTTTCTGTTGACAGTATTCCCTGTAAACATTAACTCATTATTTATCTATCCCAAGGAATGGTATGCATTGGAAGACAATTGCCTTGGAGTGGAATGTGACCTTGGCTAGTCTATAACAGCTAAAAAATGCCATCCCTCTGACGTTATATTGTTTTGATGGGAGGGAAAATTAGCTAACTTATTTGGAAAAGTTGCAAAGAAATCTTCAACTTTTTAGAATGAGTTCAGCTAACCTTTAGCCTCTCTCTTTGGGAATGCCATTAGTTTGTGCTTGCGCAGTGTCTTTTACCTTAGAGCTTTTTACAAAACAGTAAGGAAACATTAATTAAGGTTACAGTATTTCAGGGGAGAGGCAAAAGTTATTTACCTCACTTTAAATATCAGACTCTAGACCTCATTTTTCCCTTTGCAGCATCCGGGACTGGGAATGGACCCTGTGACCAGCACCAGGCTCTGCCCACGGGTTCAGATGCTGGGGGATGCATCGGGGAGGGCACAGTTAGCACTGGGGTCACCCTCAGCTCCTTACTGATCCCTTGTCCTGGAGCAGCCCTGCTCTCACTGCTCTCGAACACATCTGTAACCAAGCTGAGTTTGTCACATAGGCTGTGTCCACAGAAAACAACCCATGCCCTTTGCCATCACAGCAAATGAGGATTGGTAGTCCTGCCATTCTGTCCGTGGTCTTTCCACAACAGAGGGTATCTCCTCTGAAAGAACAGTGTCCCAGAATCACTCTCTGTGCTGTTTAGCTTGTTCTGGAGGGCTTGTTCAGGTGTCAGGGAACAGCTGCCGGAATGCAGGGGTGAAGATGTTGTGACGCTCCTCTGCAGGAACGTGGTACATCTCCAAAGTTACGTGTGGGTCAGAGGAAAACGTTGCAATCAATGAATACACACACATTATGCCTACCGTTGGTGGGACTTGAAGCAAAACACAATGTGTAAATAACTCCTATTATATTGTGTTCCTGGAACACCTCCCCTAGGTCATTCAGTTTGCCAGAAATAATGTCTCTCTTTGTCACAGTCTCAGTGATCTCAGAATACAGGCTTTAACATAATTTATTCTAAGCTCTGCAGAGCCGCCTGTCTCAACTTTGGTAATGATTATCCACTTGAGGCGTTGGCTATTGGTACCTGAGCTTTGAGTCTGGAGTCATAGCAAGGAGGCTGGGTGTTGGCACCACAGCTGAGCACCTCTCCCTAACTGAATGGATGCTACTGGGCATCCAGTTCTGGAAATCAGGCTGCAAAAATCAGGAAATGAAGGTCCATTTAGGATAACATCTTAGGTTTGGACTAAGAGGATGTTTAAAAAAAAAAATAAATCCCAGCTGTCCCCACTGGCTTTGTTTAGGTTGACAACCCACAGAGCAGCATCAGAGCACCCAAACTGAGTCCCCTTAGGTGAAAACCAAACAGAAGGATGCACTCCAGGACTGCATCTAATGCCCTCTGGCCACTCTGGGGTCTTCGGTTCCTTTACTCTAGTCTGGGGAGATTTTCATAGTCTTTTTTGTATAGGCTATAGGGAGTAAACAGAACATGCGTGTGTTGTGTTTGACTTATACACAAAGAAAAAGATACCTCCCTCTTCTATTACTTTTTCTGGTCTTTCTACATGATGTAACCATGCTCTTCCCTCACTACAACCCTCACTTTAGCTCTGTGGTTTCCCTGTATTTGGGTATTTCTGTTTGAAATCATGCTACCTTGGATGAGGGCAATTACTTGTTAGGCAGTGGATTGTAAAGAGCCTGGACCACCATTTCCCTGGCTCCTCCAGCTACCTAAAGGTTAAACTGGTTTCCTGCATCAGTTTTTGCTTCATTATATATTCCACACATGAGGCTATTTTTTCTCATTATAGAGAGTCACGTAGGTCTCCAAATTCACATGGTTGAGTTTTAATCTTTAAATCAGTCACACATGCATCAAACTTGAGTGGTTCAAATTATGCTGGACTGCACATTGGAAAACAAAACAAAACTTCCAAAAGAATCTCTCCCCCCATCCCTGTCCTTTCCTTCTCCTCCAGAAGCAGAGCTCATCAACTTTGTCCACTGGATTTTCCTATCAAAATCTCTTTATATCAGATTTTTATCTTCTTCTGGTTTCTCTGTCAAGCTTCATGACAGCTGCAACATTGCTAGGCTTGAAACTAGGCTGTGAGTCTACAGAAAAGAAATCTAAACTGTAAACATTTCCAGTTATTCCCTCAAGGATGGTATTTTTTGCGAGCTCCCCTTGCAAATCTAAGAGACTTGGAGACTCTGTAAGGTCCATATTTCTGTAATATATATCACTTAATGAGTTCTCAGGAGAAGGGTAAGTACTGGAGCCATAGATTTGGTTGAGGCTAGAAAGGCTAGGAAAATATTAGGATAATGTTATATCAAAGCATAATTTCACCAGGATTTTGGCACAGTGAAAAATTCCATGAAATTTCATCTTTGTACCTATTTATCCCCTAAAAATATATTTGATTCAATTTTCTGGTTTTTTGCTAAACTTTAGTTTCAAGTCAAGATTAAAATCCAAAAAATATTTTTTAAATATCATAGTTAGAAATGTCAAAATTTATTATCTATCACACAGTTTTTCACATTCCCATATTAGAATCGCTGAAGAAAAGACACCACGTTTATAACTGTATGCATAATGAGGCATCTAGTTTAATCAGTTTGAGGGTGTAGAAGAAACCTGCAGAAATATCACCTAATTCTGCTTTACCTTAGAGCCTGAGTTATTGCTGTGAAACATGGATATGAAATGAGACTATATGAAGGAGAAAGCATGCCCAGCAGGCCAAATCTGGATGTTGATAGCACGGTTAATCTTACACTAAGGTTGCAACATCTGATGAGCATACAGTCAACCTCATGTCAACACATACACAGACACAATCATCCCATGAATCCCACGCCACAATTTTCATCAATTGGCCACGTTGCTGACAAGCCTTGTCGAGAAGCCAAAGGCTGAATAGGCTTGGAGGGCGAGCTCTCTCTAGTCATCAAGGTGGTCCCACGGAAGCTGGCAAGGCAGAAAAATGTCCTATGGAGAAGCCTGTGTGCCTGATGGTTTACGCAAGGATGCTGTGTCTGCCTCTACTAGGCAAGAGCCTGTTACTTGTATACGTGCAGCCTCTAAATATTTCAGTGAATGGTGTTTCTGCTCTACAGCCCACCTTATGAGGCTGTTGCAGAGAATTTGCAGAAATGAGATTTCAGGCTAAGAGTCAGGAGGACGTACTGTGGAAACCCAATCGTCAGACTGCTGTTCATCCAATCGGAAAATAAAGCAGGGTCGCGCGATCTGAACAGCTCACTTTTCAGTGCTCCCAAAGAGCCAGTTACAGAAATAGCTATGACTTAGCAGCTATCTGCCACAAACTACTTAGCCGGTAATTTAAATACCAATTGACTTAGTGAGAATCATTACCTGTGCAGGAAGGTAACACTTGCAAGATTAATAATTTCCTACAAATTATTTGGTTTACACTAGTCTCTGTTATTGAACCACTGCAGTTATCTTTTCCCTCCAGGCTAGTTGCTCTCTAATTGCAAGCTGACCTTGAGGTACAGAAGCTAATGGCAACAGCTATATAAAAGCTAACACAGGCACCTGGGGTGGAGCATCACCAGCAAAACAGAGCTGTGGTCATTACTCAGCTATCGCATCTCAGCCCAGCTCTCCTGACAGCGAGTCTGCTCTAAAACCTCTGCACTGAAAACAGCTACTGCTTTTTATTGATCAAGTTTCTGTTTTGGCTGTACATGAGAAAGCATTAGAAATTATCTAGCGGAGGTAGTGTTTCATTTGCTGGTGGAAGTCCAGTGTGAATTTCACTTGGCACAAGCATTAGCCAACCAAATTCCTCACTCAGCTTTAGACTCTCTTTTCTCCGAGATGTGACCTTAATTTGAGTCAAAGTAATGAGTGAGAGTGTCTAATACCATGACTCAGAGACAGGCGACCTGCTTCTCTCTCAGATGTGGCCAGAAAATGCTACCTAAGTGTTATCGGAGAAAGCCTTAGCTTTTATTATCCGCGACCACAAACTGATGCGTTGTCATTAGCTACTGGAAAAGGTAGCTGATGAAAAGGTACCGGAAAATGTAGCTGATGACAAGGTACCGCAAAAGAGCCTGGGAAAAGGGTTATTCAGCAGGAGCTATGATTGTCTGCCCCTTAACCTGCATGCAGGTCACTGAAGACCTTTGGATGGCCAAGTTCCCCTGCAGGCAGATGAGAGACTTCATCCAGCATGGAGTAGAAACCGGAGGGCAGGCTCTGCGGGTGAGAGCCCAGCAAGGAGAGGAAGCTCCATGGGTCTGATGAGAATCCAGCAGAGCCCTGCTGACGGGTGCTGGGGGAAGCAGGGAGGGACGGGAAGCCACGGCAGCAGCTTGGGGCTTCCCTCTCCTCCTGGGGGATCTCCCGTGCTACGTGCAGATCTGCAGGAGAGGGGAGCCAAAGGCTTTGCTTTGCTTTGCAAAGGGGGGGATGTTTGGCACATTCCAGGGAACAACTGACTTCGGAGTTGTCCTTTTCTGGATTTTCCTACACAAGGGAGTGAGTTAGACCACTTCTTTGTTTATAAAAGGCTCCTATTTCTTCCTTCTTCTGTACAAACAGATAGAAAATATAAGGTCTTGTGGAAACTTGTTTTTGAAAGATGCATTCTGGAAACTTGAATAAGAACAGGATTTCATTTCTAACTATGGGGGCCAAATCCCTCTCTCAGTTGCCTCCCATAAATCGAGGTTATCTACCTAGTGTAAGCAGAGTTATTTCAGATACCTCTAGTGTGACAGGAAAAGTCATGTCTGATGACATTCAGAGTCGCAGCATTTCCCTAATAACTTTCTTTCAGTTGCATTTAAATAACTTTTCTAGTAGTCCAACAGGATGGATGTTGTTCAGAGAGTAATAAGTCTGTAAATATTTTCTTTTTTAAAAAGAAATACCAGCCCTGGTCTTGTCCTCTGGGAATGTGGCTCTGACAGGTGTTAGGGTTCAAAGATCAGAAAACAATAGCATTAACTTTGGAATGGACACGGGTTCCTGACCTGCAGTCTGGTGAGTGGAAAATTCACTCATCAAAGCCCTGAGAAATGAAACACTCCCCCTTGTTCTGACACTTTCATACTGTATTAGCTTTCCTTCACAAAGTTCACTTACCCTTGATTATTTTGAAGCAGGTCTGAAGATTTCGTTCTTGGTATTTCATTATATGTTTGTTCTGTAGGGGTTACTGTGGAACAGGACTGTTCAGATCCTGAAGGGTTACACTGGCAAATGAGGAAGCTGGTGTGTGTACACATGTGTGTGTGTGTGTGCGCGCATGTACAAATGTGTGTATGGGTGCGTGCATGTGCAGAGCAGTCATTCTGTATTAAGATAATACATGTGCTTTTATTCTCCATAATCCTGCTCTTGTTGCATATTTATGACCATCTGCCTGTACTTACGCAGTGAATCTCTGTTCTATGATATCAACATTATGACAACTCAGCTCAACAAATGACTACTCCATATATCACTAGGAGGAGGCAATCCCTGCAGTGTGGGAACTGCATTGTCTGGCCATCTCCATTTCAAGCATTATACTTGCTCTGTAGTTCTTTGAGTTTTGCAAAAGGAGTGCTCGTTATGCGTTTATATGTTCCAGTGTGGTGACTTCAGGCATCTCCTGTGGATCTGCATTAAGTACAACCCATATCTATCCCCAGATAGCGCCTTTGTATTTAAAGACTATAGTTTAGTCACCAGCATTTCTCTATTTGCAGCTGGAGTTTTCTCTTTTCCCTTGAAAGTGCATCTAACTCATCCCTTGAAGGGGTAGAGGAGTCTGAGATTTGAGTGCATGCTTTTTTGTGTGGGGCTGAGCAGGCAAAGTTCCCACCGGCTCTAAAGAAAGTACTCACATGCTGTACATAGTCCAAACTTGCCTCCTTCCTGGCCTTTATTTGCAATTCAAACAACAACAACAATAAAACAAACCTCAGCCAAAGTTTTCTCTCCAAACTTGGCTAGAGTTTCTCTGCACAGATCTCCTCTGTCCCAACCCCTTGTTTGTTCTCTTTCAAAGAAACAAACTCTTCTTACATCCTTGCTGGAGCCAACAGGATCCACCTGCCAGCATGAGGCTGCTCTGTATTTTTGTGCAGGAATCGGTACCTGAACAAAGTTGCTCTCCTTGTGCAGGGAAGGGCCACCCATACAGAGCCATATCCAGTCCCAGTGTCTGCTTCTTAAGGACAATATACAAAATCAGAAAAAGCAGCAATAGAACTGAGACTATGTCTCTGAGAGAGAATTATGGAGAGCTGATAGAATTATTTTAGTTTATGAAAGAGAGCTTCAGCAAGTGTGTGGATCACAGTTTGTAAGGTACTATCCAGAGGGTATTGGTACCATGGAGATATTTTATCAGGATGAGTCTTAAGAAGATTTCATGTCTAGGTGTTAAGGCCAGACAGACTTACACTGGAAATAAAATGCATATTTTTAATAGCAGGATTAATGAGTTGTCAGATTTATTTACTAAGATGTGTGGTAAGTGCCCTATCATGCAAAATCTTTTAGCCTCTGTGCATCTTCACAGAGAAATTCACGAGAAGATGATGTGTAGAAAGTGGAAATTCAAACCAGACAGCTCAAAAGTGCTGTCCCTCTCCTTGGATATGACAGCTGGTCCTCCCCAGTGCACTGCCAGAGACAGTGTCATGGAATATCAAACCAGCAATATGACATTACTCCTTTATTCCAGCCCACGGCCAGTATTTTTATTGCTGATTCCACTCATTAGCCATATCATACTCCTGACTCTGGGACAAAGAGGCTGAGGTCAGTATGTTAATATGCTTCAAGGAGAGATGCCATAGCAATGCCCCGACTTTGAGTGTGGTTTAGAAGTGAGCATTCCCAGAAAACACCAAAGAAAGATCAAAGGTCTTCCTTATCAGCTGGAGTGCTCGGTGGCTTGTGTTAGCATTTTACAACATTGTCCCAATACAGATGAGGAATGAAGTGACAGGTCCTGTCATTGTGCCCAGGAATTTTCACTCCGTGACCAGAGTTTTGACATACAATACGGACAAAGCAGTAGGGAATGAGGGTGCTGTGTGCGCTGACCCCTTTTCTGTGGGATTCATTCCTCTCCCCTTTTAAAAAAAAAAAAAA